>JARQZK010003707.1:257500-323935 GCA_030704885.1 Cynegetis impunctata | reverse complement strand
CACTTTATTGACATTGTATCGTAGTTAATGACTAAAAGAATTACTGATGAATTGACATTTGATAAACATATTACACTGCAATAACTCAATATTTGGGGCTATCAAGCATTTTTTAATACCTACAGGGTGATACACTTCTGGGTTCGTAACCAATTTAATCCAGTGAATAGAGGAGGATTACCTTACAACCGGTCTGGTGGTTCTGAATTTTTGATATGGTGTCTAGGATGGTTAGTTAATAGGTATTCGAAATGCAAAATGCACAATTTTTCTCGCTCAGTGCCCGCCGCCATATTGAATGAACCGAAAAAAAATCGGCACTTTCTTCAGATTTTTGGTATTTATCTCGACATCCATGCAGTTTTCGAAAAACATACAAGAGAGCAAAAAGTATCCAAATTACGGAGATAATTGAAATTGAAGATTCATTGGAAACAGAGGAGGCACACATTAATTTGAAAATTATAGGAGGAAACTTAGAAAAAAACAGAAATATATAAAACTTTGGCACCCTGTATATCAGAAACGAAGCTCCTAAGCATATATGTTTATATAAGATTTTCATCATAAAAAATGTCTTTCACAAGATGTTAAAGTCCTGCTACAAAAAACTGACTCACCCTGTATATATATATATATATATATATATATATATGTATATATATGTATATATAATAATTCTATATATACATATATAATATATATATAATATATATATATATATATATATATATATATATATATATATATGTATATATATGTATATATATATAATATTGAAATTTGGTTCATATCAGATTATAACGAGTATGAAACATTATTGAAACTCCCATGACTTTTTCTTATATCATTCGAAATGGAGGGGTAGAGCCAAAAAACGAAGTTCGACTATTTTAGTTTTTGGCGAATATCTCAAAAACAAACATTGATATTCAAGATCTGAAAAAGGCTTATTATTGCACCCCAAAATTGGAAACTTTTATCCCATTCAACCGACCTTGTAGGTCTCTCCGTTTCCGAGATAGCAATACTGGTATCAGCTAAAAAAAAACGGGCTGTATATAATATATATATATATCGGTTGAATGGGATAAAAGTTTCCAATTTTGGGGTGCAATAATAAGCCTTTTTCAGATCTTAAATATCAATGTTTGTTATTGAGATATTCGCCAAAAACTAAAATAGTCGAATTTCGTTTTTTGGCTCTACCGCCTCCATTTCGAATGATATAAGAAAAAGTCATGGGAGTTTCGATAATGTTTCATACTCGTTATAATCTGATATGAACCAAATTTCAATGCGACGTTTCGTTCATTAGGTTCCATCATCACCTTTATTTTTTAAAATATATTGATATTCATCAATTTTATGAATTTCAATCGAATAAAAAAGCGTCAATTTCAGTATCGCCACCTCTGTTATTTACTGTAAAGCTCTTACTCGAGGGTTTTTCTAATGAACCATGATTCCGTAAAGTCCTCTCAATACGTTGAAAATATTTTTTTTCGGATGACTGATACTTCTCAGGGTACAATTCCCTATACATAGCTAGAGATCCAGTACCTTTTCTCAAACATTTCGTGTATACGAAAAGCAAATCAACTTTCTCGTCATTTGAAAAATTCATGGTTTTCACCTCACAAATTCATAGGAATCAAATAATTATTTATGTACTTGTAAAAAGATTTGTTACTCTGTTAATTCATGGCCCACTTTGAAACAATAAATCGATTTTAGTAGTCCCAGAATTTCTTCTCCGAGATTTCTATTTGCCAGAAGACATCATAAACAAACATTTATGCTCCATAACAGCATCTTTCATATTCATACAAAAAACCTGGAATGCATAGGCACGTTCAAAATTTCAAAAGATGTATGGAGTATCTTTGGGTTCTAAAATTTTGGTTTCTACCTTTTTCAGACTACACTAACGGAAATTGTTTGACCAAATATTGATGATGTTTTTTCGGAGAAGAACGTCGAGAAATACATGTATTGTAATTAATAGCTGAATTTTTTACAACAGTGACTATCAAAATTGTTGAAAAAATGTAGAGGCTCATATTTGAAAAAATAAAATTGATGATGAAATCTAATGAACGAAACGTCGCATTGAAAATTTGTTCATATCAGGGAGCCCTAAGAATAATCGAAAGATGGTGCGAGGAGAACTCTCTATCAATCAACCCCAGAAAGACGGAGATGGTTCTCTTCACAAAGAAAAGGAAACTGGGGCCATTAAAAGCACCTGTTCTCCTAAACACAGAATTAAGTTTCATGTCAGGGGTCAAATATCTGGGAGTGACCTTTGACGCCAAACTCACTTGGAATCACCTGGAGAGAAGTAAAAAAGGCACACATCTCCTACGGACAGTGCCGCAGGATAATGGGAAAAACCTAGGGACTGAAACCCAGGGTGGTCATGTGGATATACACTGCCATCGTGAGACCGATGATAGCCTATGGAGCCGTCGTCTGGTGGACTAAAAGCCAACAGGCAACGGCAAAGCTCAAGCTTGGGCAGATACAAAGGACCGCGTGTCTAAGTGTGACCGGAGCTATGCGAACAACACCAACTAGGGCAATAGAGGTGATTCTATGCCTGCCACCTTTGGATATTTATCTACAAGAAGTGACCTTGGCAACTATGGTACGCCTTGAGACTATTGGTATAAGGCCAGAAGTAGGATGTGGGAAGACTGGACGTCGCCTGTGGCTCGAGGCTACTAACACGATGCTTCTGCTACAGGTTAATGCAGACGGAATTCCCCCGCGATTTGTTTTTGATAACCCTACTCAATACACACAAACAGTGGAAATGAGACCTCCGATGAAGGAACGATCAATATTTTCACGGGCGGATCAAAGCAAGAAAAAGGAGCAGGCTGTGGAATATATTCGAGACACCTGCGATTTCAACTTAAGTGGACCATGGACAAATGTGCCAACATAGTTCAGACAGAGCTAACGGGCATAACCATAGCCGCGAACGAGATTGGTCGTAGAAACATAATGAACAAAACCATTAAAATCTACACAGATAGTAGACAATCGTTACTGGCCCTGAAGAATCACAAAATAACTTTACAGTCACTATGGAAATGCCATCAAGCACTTGCGGGTGCAGCCCATACAAACCAAATTATGGTGTGCTGGGTCAAAGGCTATTATCGAGATGCAATGGCAACAAAAGAGGTGACGAATTGGCTAAGAAAGCAGCCGGCCTGAACATATTCGGTCCTGGCCCTTCCAGCCTACTACCGCTGACAGCAAAGTCACAAATGATGAAAGAGAACACCCATCAAAAATTTAAAATCCTATGGGATGAAACAACCACCTGCAGACTTGCCAGGGAACTTTTAAACTATCCCAATAAAGATGCAGCAATGATCTACCTGGCGATGCCTAGAGGAAAACTACGCAATGTCGTGGGAATTTTAACGGGACACTGCCAACTTCGAAAGCCCTTATTTAATATGGGATTAAGCGACACACCTCTCTGCAGAGGCTGTGAACAGGAAGACGAGACGGTACAACATGTTCTCTGTGAATGCCCCGCTGTCTTGTCACTCCGAGAATCCATTCTGGGTGAAAGGTGGCCAATTTTAGCCACCTTGAGGGAAATCCCCCTAGGTGCAATCACCCTCTTTTTCAAACGACTGGGATGGTTGGGAGCTTAGGCCGGTGATGTTCCCGGGGAGGATGCACAAAGGGCCCAATGGGGCCTAAGTGCTGTGGTTTCGACTGCACTCCCAAAAATACAGAATACCTTGATGTAATCCAAATTTGAAAGAGAATAATTTAACAATCAATAAATTTCTTACCTTTCCTAGTACTTTTCTTCGCAATTATCTGTTTATTACTATTATTACCATGCTTCGAGGTATTTATTATCTCGGTTGGTTTATTAAAAAAATCATCCTCTACATCATCTTCTGGATATTCCTGATTCCCATCGCAAATCTCTTGACATACCTGTTTAAGGCCGTTTAAATGCATGCGTTCGCCTAATGTGAATACAAACAGCTCAGGATTTTTCTGGAAATGCGGGCCATAAAACTGTACCATCTCCTCTGGCTGAAGGACCTGATGAAGTGTGATCCTTGCAAAGTCTTCAATCTCTCTTATATTTTGTTCATTGAGAGTAGATGACACAGTAAAATTGTCCATATTATGAAATTTAAGGTGCGCTTTTATCCTTTCCGAAATTGAAACTTGCAGTTTCTCTTCTATAGTAGAAAAAAAAATTTCGTGGTCCATATTTGCGCATTTCACTCAAAATAATAATTTTCAGTACAGTTTGATTCAACTTAATTCATTGTAATCTTATCACTTCCAGATATTGAAAATTATCTATAATTATTTACAGTTACGTGCGATAAATAATTGAAATCAAAGTACCATTAAAAATGAATATAATTAAAAATAATAAAATTTTTCTTCGCATACCTGCAGTAACTATTTGTGATACCTGCTTCTCTTAATATAATTTGTTTTTTATAGTTAATTTTTTTTTTAAATAAACATATTTTTGATTTTGGTTCATTTGTCAAAGGTTGTGACTGATCACCAAAAGGACTGGTATAACAATTTGCCCACAATGCTGATTGCTTATTGAGGGTCGATTCATGATACTGATACGAAAACAACTGCGGCCGACTTTGTGGTTTCTAAAAGTTTCGAGGAACGATCTACAAGCAGTCTTCTGCATTCTGAATTTAGAATTTTTCAGAAGGTGATTTTCCTAGGAATTATTTTGTGTATATGAGGAAGGAAACATTACTGTTAGTTAACATTGCTCGGAAATAAAAAACGAAGTACAAGTGCTCCACATCCCTTTGGATTAATATCCTCTGTGAACTGACTAAAAAAAAAAAATTTGTAGCCAATAGTGAAGATAATATATCTCACAAAAATATATATTCAGCTTAGAAGTAATGGCCCGCCAGGTATAAATATTACACGTCTCAAGGAATCATATTGATTCCTTTGTGTATGTTACACAAACTACATACCTAACATACGATGAATAAAATATAACTAGTAGGCCAAGCTACAGAGATTTTTTCATGTAAAAAGTGTTAGAAGAAAACCAGCTCCGCCATTGTGTGTAAAATAGTTCCACATGATATAGTGATATGTTTTTCACTCGACTTTATTATTTATGTCTTTGTTATTAACAATTTTATTCAAAAAATCGCGTTTTTTGCTTATAAAATTGAAACTATCAGAGTAATCGTGATGATGTCAATAGACTTATTCTAGAAAATGAAAAGACGAAAAAAATGAGAGGTCGGACGACTCGATCAGACCCTTAGTCTAAGGGAAAATTGGAAAAAACCGTCCAAAATGCAGTTTTTTCAAAAGTTCATAACTCGGTTATTTTTTGAGTTGTAGCGTAGATCCTCCGGCCAGTATTAGCTATTGATATAAACTTTATTTGTGCGAAGAGCATAGTTGCATAGTTTTTGATCTGTGGCCATTTGATTATGTTACTATGCAATTTTCCAGCAGACCTGAATGCGACAGGTATCGTCCGATTTCAATTTACTAAAAAGATTGTGAAAGTAGGATTCTCATAGTTCAAAACGTTCATCTTGGTTTTCCATAAAAACGCTGAGAAATATGTTAAAAATAAAGCTTAACATGACAAAAAACGGCCGAGCGCGCGAGAGTAGTTGAAGAGTGGGGGTAGAGCAGCAGGCAAGGAGAAGTATGACATTCGAAAGCGTCGGCATTTTGAACGTGACAGTAATTTCTAAACGTTGTCAGATAATAATTGTAAACCCCCACTCTTTAACTACTCTCACGCGCTCGGCCGTTTTTTGTCATGTTCAGCTTTATTTTTAACATATTTCTCAGCGTTTTTATGGAAAACCAAGATGAACGTTTTGAACTATGAGAATTCTACTTTCAAAATATTTTTAGTAAATTGAAATCGGACGATACCTGTCGCATTCAGGTCTGCTGGAAAATTGCATAGTAACATAATCAAATGGCCACAGATCAAAAACTATGCATCGGGCAGTTCCTGCTCTTCGCACAAATAAAGTTTATATTGATAAATAATACTAACCGGAGGATCTACGCTACAACTCAAAAAACAACCGAGTTATGAACTTTTGAAAAAACTCCATTTTGGACGGTTTTTTTCCAATTTCGAGTCGTCCGACCTCTCATTTTTTTCGTCTTTTCATTTTCTACAATAAGTCTATTGACATTATCACGATTACTCTGATAGTTTCAATTTTATAAGCAAAAAACTAAAAAAAACGCGATTGTTTGCATAAAATTGTTAATAACAAAGACATAAATAATAAAGTCGAGTGAAAAACATATCACTATATCATGTGGAACTATTTGACAAACAATGGCGGAGCTGGTTTTCTTCTAACACTTTTTGCACCAAATGCTCACTCTAAATCTCTGTAGCTTGGCCTATAGGTCTATATCAAACTCAATCAATTTCATGCCACTTTTATGTTGTGTTCATAATTAGGGGGAGATATTCCCTCATAAAAAATTGGATCGCAGTCTCTTTCAAAAAATTAACTTTTGGAGAACTACGTGTGATAGGAAGTTGAATGCTTTCATTGAATGAAAAATTCTATTAACTTCTTCCCCAATTTTTTCATGTTAAATCTCGAACCTTTGGCGTAGACAAAGATTTAACCAACCTATTCTGCGGGTGTCGCACTTGAAATGAGTATGAAGATTTTGAAATGTTTAATTTGACACTGGCTTAATTTAAATTAGCCATGGATTTTCTGCAGTATGTACATAAAAACTAATAAATAAGATATTCTGATGAACAAAACTAAATTTGAATTTACTACGTTTATTATCACAAAATATTTTGAAAAATATAACACTGCGATTGCAATTTCGGTCACTAGACCATCATCGGGCAGATTGAGTTAAGAACTGAATACAGAATTATGTATAGATTTGCGCTTACGGGCGGGAAGGAATTATTGCAGGTACTTAAATAGACAAGAGGAACATATTTCAAGAAGGGCTAATCGAGTGAATTTCCCAAATTGGTACGATACAATGTTCTTAGAAAGGTCGTTATTGTTTGAATACACTAAATATAGGAGAAGATATCAGGTCAATCTGGTCGTTCAGCAAGGTATCTTTTGCATTATGATTGAGTTTAAAAATTTCTAATGATTCTAAGTAAGTAAGTTTGGTTCCTTTCGGTAATTTGTGCATGATTTTAAAATTATCTATTTGTGGAAATGGGTGGTGGTTTTCACGGCAATGATTTGAAAACGTTGAATCCGTTTTATTTTTCAAAAAAGATTGTTGGTGTTCTTTAAATCTTGTCTTAAACGATCGACCAGTCTGACCTATATACACTCCTTTACATACAGGACAAATCAACTTATAAACTCCTGAACTTTCAAATTTCGAAGTGATATCTTTGGCATTGAATAAAAATCCTGAGAGTTTTGTCTTAGGTTTGAAAGCAATTTTAATATTACATTTAGGTATGACATTAGCAACTTTTTTGTTAGAGGACCAAAATATGTTAAAGATGTGAATTTCTCCGATTTTCTACTTTTAATTGAGGATATACGCTGTTGTACGCTAGTTGACTACGTTTCCTGTTTATCATTTTATCTATCAAACTTGTATGAAAACCATTATTTGAAGCAATTATTTTTATAGTCGAAATTTCTTTTGCTAAATTTGTTACGGATAATGGAATTGAAAACGCTCTGTGGATCATTGAATTAAAAGCTGAATGTTTATGGGAAAGAGGATGATTTGAATCCGACGGAATACACATATCCGTGAAAGTTTGTTTTCTATATATATCGAAACTCAAAGTATTATTATTATGAAAGATAGTTAAATCCAAGAAGTTTATCTGTCGATCCAATTCTTTTTCAATTTTGAACTTTATATTTGGGTGAATGCTATTAATATAATTCAAAAACTGATCTAATTGTCTCGCGGTGCCCTTAAAACAAGCAATTACATCATCAACGTATCTATGCCAAAAACTTATATGTGATGCTTTCGCAGAAATGAATATTATGTTCTCTATATGTGACATGAAAATGTCTGCAATAAGCGGACTGAAAGGGGAACCCATAGCCAGCCCACTAGATTGTTCAAAAATTTTGTTATCAAATTTTGGATTGATTGGGCCGATACTTGGTGTAAATTAGTAAACATATTTAAACAATGGTTTAAAATAACAATCTAACACATTTATTATAAGAAATTACGCATGACGCACGTTTCGGTGGAACTTCACCTTCTTCAGATGCTAATGGCAAACTAACTATGATTCTCTGTTATAACGAAAACAAGAAATGACAAATTATGTAGAAGGGGTAAATACAAAGATGGTTACAAATAATTATTAGAAAAGGAAAAACCAATTCTGAACTGCTAGTCAGGTAGGAGCCCTTTGTTGGCTGAAGTATTCATGGATAATTTGGAACAGTTAATTCATAATCATCCTGTTAGTCGACAATTCGTTTATTGGTTTAGATATGTGGATGATATTATTTGTTGTTTCACTGGTACTCTTAGACAACTTGACTGCTTTCAAACATTCATTAATACTTTACACCCTAATATAAAATTCACTTTAGAGATGGAAAAAGATAACTCGATTAACTATTTGGATTTGAAAATAACAAAAGTAGATAACAAACATAATTTTTCAATTTTTCGAAAACCATCGCACACTGATAGCGTCATACATAGTACTTCCCTACATCCTTTCCAACACAAAATGGCAGCTTTCAATAGTATGGTACATCGTTTAGTAAATATTCCACTTTCAAATGCCAATTTTAACATCGAGACAAATATAATTAAACAAATTGCCGTAAATAATAATTATGATCCCAATATTAAAGACAATATTATAGATAAAAAGTTTTTCAAAAATGCGATTAACCAGGTGTACCCCCTTACTAAAAATAATATCAAATATAAGAGCCTCACTTTCATCGGAAATTCAAGTAAAAAACTTAAATCTCTCTTATCTAAGCACAACATTAACATTGCTTATCGTACCGGTAATAATTTAGGGAATCATATAAAAAATAATAAATCCAAAGTACATAATGATAATAAATCGGGAGTTTATAAAATTAATTGTGGCGATTGTGATAAGTTTTACATTGGTAGAACTTTCAGAAGTTTTCAAACTAGAATTTCAGAACACAAACGTAGCTTTGTTAATCAGAAGTCGGATTCACATTATGCAAACCATTTAATCCAAGAAAATCACACATTCAATTTCGATTTGAAAATATTAAATACTGAAAGTAAGGGAATTAAACTTAATTTTTTAGAATCATTACAGATAAATAAATACAAGCATTCCGGCCTCCTATTGAATAGCCAAATCGATCATACTTCAAGCCCCCTTCTTAATCTTTTCAAAATTACCGAACTACCTGACTAGCAGTTCAGAATTGGTTTTTCCTTTTCTAATAATTATTTGTAACCATCTTTGTATTTACCCCTTCTACATAATTTGTCATTTCTTGTTTTCGTTATAACAGAGAATCATAGTTAGTTTGCCATTAGCATCTGAAGAAGGTGAAGTTCCACCGAAACGTGCGTCATGCGTTATTTCTTATAATAAATGTGTAAATTGTTATTTTTAACTATTGTTTAAACATATTTTGTTATCAAACTGGAAGTAATTTTGACTAAGACATATATCTAATAAGAAAATGATATCATTTATTTTAATAATATCCATAGTGGATTGTTGCAAAATATCTAAGATATATATTCCTATATTTAGTGTATTCAAACAACAACGACCTTTCTAAGAACATTGTATTGTACCAATTTGGGTAATTCACTCGATTAGCCCTTCTTGAAATATGTTCCTCTTGTCTATTTAGGTAGCTGGAATAATTCTTTCCCACCCGTAAGCGCTAATCTATAATTCTGTATTCAGTTCTGCCCGATGATGGTCTACTGACCGAAATTGCAATCGCAGTGTTATATTTTTCAAAGTATTTTGTGATAATAAACGTAGTAAATTCAAATTTAGTTTTGTGCATCATGTTAAATTATCACGTAGTAACGACGGATTCCATCAACTATTTAATAAGATATTCTTTCTACAAGTTGACTGTCTACAACTACTAAACTTTCAAAATTATGGTTCCTTATAGTTGAGCCTCTGTATAACATTATCTGAAAGCTTATGTAGTGAAATTTAAAAAAGTTATATATTGAATATCGTGGTGCCGAATGTGGGTCTGATCATTACATAGTTATTGCAAAAGTCACCATTAACTACAGGAAAACATCTAGCCAAAACAAAAAGGACGACGAAATGGAATCACTACCGAAAGCCGTAAAATATAATGTCGACAGCTTAAGACACGAATCTACACAATTTCTTTACAAGCTTAGATTGGCTACAAAGTTGGGAATGATAAAGGAAGAAGTAACAGCAGAGGAGAATTACCAATTACTGAAAAAGTGCATACATCAAGCAGCCGAGGAAGCTTCGGGACATTATGAACTAAGCACAGGAAGAAATCCTGAATGGTGGTGTGACGAGATAAACGAAATGGTAGATAACAAGAAATTAGCATATCTAACCTGGCTAAGAACAAAGGATCCAAAAGACAGAAAGACTTATATCAGACTGAATGGATAAACCAAAAGAGCAGTTACAGAAAGAAAGAACGAACTATGGGAACAAAAATGTGAATACGTAGAGAGATATCTAGGAGGGACAAGAGTGGCTCAGGCCTGGAAATTCATAAAAAACCGCAGGAAAGAAAGACATAACTTAGGACACATAAATCTAATACAAAACAAGAAATGGGAAGAGTATTACAAGTCCCTCCTGACAGAAAACAGAAGTGACTACATAGGAGATATTCCTGAAATTAGGGTAGACAAGGACGAGGAGGTAACTAGGATAAGTAAAAACGAAGGTAAAAAGGAATTAAAAGAAATGAAAAATGGAAAGTCGCCAGGGCCGGGAGACACTCCCATTGAGCTGGTGAAGCATGGACCAGATATACTGATAGACATTTTTAACAAGTGCTTAGTTGAAGGTCAGAGTGTTCCTCTAGACTGGAACATTGTGTATATTAGCTCAATTTACAAACAAGGTGACAGAAGAGAATGTGGAAACTACAGAGGGATTAGTGTCACCAGCTCGGTGGGAAGGCTGTATGGCAGAATACTCAAGAAGCGAATCGAAGCTGAGTATAAAGATATGGAAGAGCAAAGTGGCTTTCGAGCTGGAAGATCCTGTATGGACAACATATTTACCCTCCAACAAATTCTAGAAAAGCGCGTAGTTAGAAACCTCTCTACTCACTTAGTTTTCATAGATTTAGCAAAAGCCTACGATACAGTACCTTTAAAATCGTTATTTAATATTTTGACAAGAACGGACCTAAGTAAAACTTATATTAGAGCTCTACATAACATATAGTTAATATATATAGGGTCTAGTTAAGATGGGAAACTCCTTATCCAAACCATTTAAAGTTACTAAAGGCCTTAAACAAGGATGCTGCCTATCACCCACCTTATTTAAAATCTACATCCAGGAGGCATTGCAGAGATGGAGACAAAGGTGCTCAGGAATGGGAATAATGGTTGGAGACAGCTGCCTGTCAATATTACTCTTTGCAGACGACCAAGTGATTGTTGCAAACTGTGAAGAGGATGCAGACTATATGTTGAGAAAACTTAAAGATAAGTACGAACAATGGCGAATGAGCATGAACATGAACAAAACAGAATACTTATGTATAGGAAACGAAGACGAAGACCCAGATCTGAAAAATAAAAAAGTGTGAAGAATACAAATATTTGGGTAGTATCATCTCAAGCAAGGGATCATCTGAACGAGATACAATTCACAGAGTGCAACAAGGTCAAAAGTGCGTGCAGATCCTAAACTCCTTACTTTGGTCCAATCAAATTAAAATAAAAACAAAACTGACAATCTGACAGCAATGAAAGACCGAGCATTGGAAGAAGAAGATTGGCGAGACAAGAAATTGTGGCGATCGAAATGCGGCAGAGGCTGTAGGACCCCCGTGCATATACATATATATATATATATATATATATATATATATATATATATATATATATATATATAAATATATATATATATATATATATATATGTATGTATACAGGGCGTTCCAACGAAAACTTGACCCCCCTGTAAGTCAGAAACGGACGTGTGATCGAAAATTTCAAAGAACACGTCAATTTTTATTTCTAGGGGGACTAATTCTGATATGAAAATCATACCCGAAACATCACCCCCTTGCGGTCAGCAACTACCCCCCATATTTTTTTCAATGGCATGGGGGGTCGAGTGATATATCATCTGAAAGGTCTTTTGTCCCTCTATCACCTCTGTATTTTTTTTTTGAAATTAGTTCATTTGTTATTGAGAAATTAAATGTTGAACGTTTTATTCAAGAAAAAACAGAAAATTCGCTGTCGTTTATTTTATTGAGGAAATCAACAAAAAATAGTATCAATGGAAACAAAATCAACGGATAAATATTTCAAAATGACCTCCACTTACTTCCATACAATAATACAGTCTACTTTCGAAAGCGTTCCGTACATTATTCAAGATGTCCGGAGTCAGCAATCGGCATTCCCGAACAATTCTCTGTCGCAGCTCTTCTAGATTTGTAGGCTTAGTAGAGTAAACTTTCGACTTCAGGTGTCCCCACAGAAAGAAGTCCATCGGTGTGAGATCAGGTGATCTAGCTGGCCACTCCAATGGACCCCTTCTGCCGATCTAACGCATTGGAAAACGTTCGTCCAAAAACTGTCTATCTCACCCGAACATCGAAATGTGAGGGTGCACCATCCTGCTGGAATGTTATTTCATTTTCTAAAAAATTGTCATCATTTTCTAAAATTTGTGTAATCATAGGATCTACACATTCTTGTCATAGATTTAAGTATGTCTCTCCAATGAGATTACCGTCTATGAAGAATGGTCCTACAATATGATTACCAAGAATGCCGGTCCAAACATTCAATTTTTTTGGAGTTTGTGAATGTGTTTCCATCACCAAATGAGGATTCACATCGCTCCAGTAACGACAATTATGTCTATTTACTTCACCATTCAACATGAAAGTACTTTCGTCCGAGAAACATGTATTGTATAATAGGTTCAGGTTATTGGTCAATTTCTCGCTGAACTCCTCATAAAACTGGATTCGACGATCAGGATCATCTTTGTTCAATTCCTGAACTAGCCTTATTTTGAAAGGGTGGAATTTGTAGGCTTTCAAAATCCGAAAAACACTAGTAGCTGATACACCAGACGCTCTAGCTACTTGTCTGATAGATTGTCGATTATCCATTTGTACATACGCAACTTCAACTCCCTCATTTCTGACAGGACGGAATACTTCATGTTTTCTGTTGTGAACAGAACCTGAAGTTCGAAATTTATCCATCAACTGTTTAACGTATTGATGGCTCATGTTGTGGTCTGGATGATTTATATTATAAATTCTTGCAGCAGCTTTAGCACATTCACCATTTTGATAATAGGTTGCGACAATTTCTATTCTTTCTTCAGTAGAATAAACCATGTTGGAACCAAGTAAACAACGATGAATGAATAATTAATTCGCGTCAGTGTGACAGTGGCCAACTATCTACTTTTTGTTCTGCGATAACTAGCTTCAAAAAACTACCTGTGCTAAAAAAACTAACTCCGGACATCTTGAATAATGAAAGCTTTCGAAAGTAGACTGTATTATTGTATGGAAGTAAGTAGAGGTCATTTTGAACAATTTATCCGTTGATTTTGTTTCCATTGATACTATTTTTTGTTGATTTCCCCAATAAAATAAACGACAGCGAATTTTCTGTTTTTTCTTAGATAAAACGTTCAACATTTAATTTCTCAATAACAAATGAACTAATTTCAAAAAAAATAGATGGGACAAAAGACCTTTCAGATGATATATCACTCGACCCCCCATGCCATTGAAAAAAATATGGGGGGTAGCTGCTGACCGCAAGGGGGTGATGTTTCGGGTATGATTTTCATATCAGAATTAGTCCCCCTAGAAATAAAAATTGACATGTTCTTTGAAATTTTCGATCACACGTCCGTTTCAGACTTACAGGGGGGGTCAAGTTTTCGTTGGAACGCTCTGTATATATATATATATATATATATATATATATATATATATATATATATATATATATTGAAGATGAATATAGATAGAGAACTTTATATAACACAAAACATATATGAAACATTTAAAATCTCTTCAAAAAGCGTAGTTCTTTGAAATGTACGATGTTTACACATCCAATGGCTGTGTGGAACCGGCGTTAATCTGTAAGTCTCAAGTGAGATGGTAAAAAAAATTCATGAAACCTTTCACATAATCAGACACTATTTAAAGATCACAAGCAAAATTTGATCTTAGTACCTTTACAAACCAATATCCCTCAACTAACAATCACATAAATTAATTGGGGAAAAGAAAATAGTCTTATCAATTTTCCAGCTGAAAATATTGAAGTTTATTCAGTAATGAAAATTACACTTGGGAATGAAACTTAATTATTATTATGAGTTTGTGGCTTAGACCATTCGACAGTGAGAATTAAATGATTATGTCCGTAACCATTCAATGATTGAATAGCCTTGGCAGCATCATTCCTGAATTTAAAATGAATATATCCAAAACCTTTGCACTGCTGGGTATTTTTGTCTTTTGCCAAGAAAAGCTTACGAATTGGACCGAAAGGCTTCACAAGATCTTCGATTTCCTGTTCTGTTGTATCTTCACTAAGATTTGCAATACGAATGGCAGATGTATCGTCACGTCTTCCAGCATTTGGGTTGTCTGAACGAATTCTCGTAGCTCCCTCTCTGAGATTGGGTGGTATGTATTTGTTGCCGCCGCCTCCGGGTTTAGAAGGTTCTGCGGAATAATGACATCGATTATTGATTTATGAAATTACTTCTGATGTGACTATCACAAACTATGAAAATTATAAAAAATAAATTGGTAAAACTATTGTTGTATATAATATCTTATATATAAAATTCTCGTGTCACAATGTTCGTTCCCATACTCCTCCGAAACGGCTTGACCGATTCTCATGAAATTTTGTGAGCATATTGAGTAGGTCCGAGAATCGGCCAACATCTATTTTTCATCCCCCTAAATGTTAAGGGTAGTCCACCCCTAAATTTTTTATTTTATTTTTTGGACAAAATTTTTTATTTTTATTTTTTTATGATACAGCATACAAAAATACATATAATCCTAAATTTTCACTCCTCTACGATCAAACCCTATTTTCTATTTGTTAAACTCCTTCGAAATGACTCGACCGATTCTCATGAAATTTTGTGTGCATATCAGTTAGCTCTGAGAATCCGACAAAATCTATTTTTCATCCCTCTAAATGTTAAGGGAGGTACACCCCTTAATTTTTTATTTATATTTTTCACACAAAATTTTCCGTTCTATTTTTTTTATGATACAACATTCAAAAATATATCCAACCTTAAATTTTCACCCCTTTACGATCAACCCCTATTTTTTATACTCCTAATGATTAACATTTTTATGAATTTTTTGAACAAATTTTTTTTTTGATTTTTTTATGATGTTGCTTTAAAAAATACATACAACTCTAAATTTTCACCCTTCTATCAACAACCCATATTTTTCAATAGCCATTTTAATAATTTAAACAACGTTTGCCGGGTCAGATAGATTGATAGATAGATAGAAAGATAGATAACTAGATAGATAGGTAGATATACATCGGCAGATAGATGAAAAGACAGATGGATAAAAATAATTTATATGGCTGAACGTTTGCCCGGTCAGATAAATTGATAGATGGATATGCAGATAGATAGAAAGATATATAGTTAGATAGGCAGATATACATCGGCAGACAGATGAATAGATAAAAATAATTTATATGGCAGAACAACGTTTGCCGGGCCAGCTAGTATATATATATATATATATATATATATATATATATATATATATATATATATATATATATATATATATATAAGAATATATTTATATATATATACAGGGTGTCCCGTAAATAACACGCCAGAGTGACACTGGAGGTAGATTGGCTTCAGGTCAATTTAGATAACATCAACATGACCTCAGTAAAAGTGTACTGGTTTTTGAGATATTGCCTCTCTTATGTTTTTAAAAAGAATCTATACTTTTTGGTCATTTTCTCCCCTGTTTAAATTCCATTAATAACTTCTAACTTTTCTTCTTTCTTGTGCTATCATCAATAGTTGGTTGAGACAATCGACCTCATTCCAATCATTTCATCAAAAACTAGCTCGCTTACTTTAAAAAAAATCAAGTTGTTTCAATTTAATTTGAATCCGAAAACCTTAAGTAAAGTTTGACTATTTACTGTGAAAAAATATTGTACCGGACTTAATCTGCAAATGACCTTAAAAACTAGCCTATTTAATGCTCTTTCGAAAACGGTAAAACATTTGTGGTTTTTTTCTTTCAAAAGTCTAAATACCCCAATTTTTGTCATTGAAGTCGTTCTACTTGCGAAATACTTCAAATGAAAAATAATACTCAATAAAAGTATGTAGGCGTCCAAATAATGAACAGAACATAAGGTCGTATTAGTAATTTCAATAGATTTTTACACCGTTAAAAGCAAATAAAGAATTTTGATCTGAAATTTGAATTTTTATATTCACAATAATTTTTCGGAATGTTTACCACTGACTTTTAAACACAAACTGCATCTTCTCAAAAATTGTCCTTTTGAAACGCCTTGAACACAAATCATTCATTTTACGTGCTGCCTGATTGATTGATTAAGAAGAAGGATGTGGTTGCAAAATAATGGGTGCCCTGCACACTATACTCGTGCAGTAAGGGCGCATCTTGATCAAAAATTCCCATGAAGATGGATTGGCCGACTAGGACCAATTGTGTGGCCCCCGCACTCCCCAGACCTCAATCCTCTCGATTTTTTTTATTGAGGATGTTTAAAAGATAAGATCTATGAAAAACCAATTCGATCGGCAAATGAATTGCGTCAACAAATCAATCAAGCAGCACGTGAAACATAAGAAGTAATTAGATCCATATCTCCTGAGCAAATTCGAGCGACTATCCAGGGAATTTCTGAAAGAGCGAGGCTGTGAATCATTAACGAAGGAAACCATTTTGAACATATTTGAAAATTAACTCTTTTATTATTAATTTTTTGCTTTTGTTTGCTTTGTTGTGTTTTTTAATGAAAAAAGATTTCTTTTACTGAACTAATATTTGATTTTCTGTTTGATACATAATACACAGGAATAATGTTTTACATTCAACATTAAATAAATGACAAGTGAATCATTAGCCCACTATCCTTTTCACATAGTTTTAACAAAAACTTAATTTTAGCTGTTTGAAGGTGTGATACACTGTTGAATTCGTAATTTTTTTCTTTATCACTACATAAGGCGAACCAACATGGCGTCCATAAGAAAAAAAAAGTTGACTATCGCGTCTCCGTAACAGCGGAAAATAGAAAAATTTCATCCTTTGAAAACCAGGTGCAAATAAGGTTCCTTTATTCTTTAAACAAAAGAGCTGACATACCTAATTGCTGAGCTGATCTATGTATCTGAATTTTGATTGATACATTAAACGAAATTCAGATGCTACAAAATAAATTTATTAAAATACTATTTAATTAACACTCTTACAAACTATCAGCAGCTTTAACTCTAATTTAAAAATAATGGAGCTGAGCAAACTCCTTGAGTTGCACCATTGCGGATTAAAGTACAATATTAAAAATAAAATACAAAAGTCTAATATGAATCTGCAATTCATACACATGCACAGTTATAACACAAAATTGAATAATATCATTTTGCGGAATGTGAGAACACAAATAGCTCTGAATACTCCCTTATCTCAAGCGGTCCAGGTATAGGTATAACCAGTTGCCTGATAATAAATACAAGTTAATAAAATTTATTATATCACTGCCTGCTGTCGCGAAATATATGGAAGATTTTTTGAACGTTGTATGAAATGATATTTCAATTTCAATATTTAGGCAAGCTTTAACATTATTGGGAATACTTAGTTTAGTTTACATAGCAAAGTTACCTCCTTCAGACCAATGCTTAAAGGCACTGTTTAAAGAATTTCTTTTGATTTTCTGTTGAATTTTAGGGGTTACAAATAATGAATACTTCTCATAAAGTTACTTCTAGATTTTTACATTCATTATATTCATTGTCATTGATAATCTTATAATGTAATAGTTTCTTTCTTTTTATCTGCTTTACAAGTGTCCAAACCTATACATAAACTATTTAGAGTACCACAATTCAATATAGCTGCAAAAACCTTCAAAAAGTAGGAACTTCAATACTGCAACCCTACTAACATTTTGGAATGTACATATTACATTTAACTGTTTGTTTTTTATAAATACATATGGATATCACTTACGAAAATTAATTTGTGTTAAATAAGATGGTAACGAATAGCAGAAAGATCTTGCCTAAGAAAAATCACCAAATTGAGAAACCACAACAACCCACTTTACAATCCTTCAAACAAACTTTTATATGATACTGCCGATATAAATCCAATACTGAATCGATTTAATAAACTTGGCAAACAATTCATCACAAATCAGAAATATTGTGGAACCACTGAGAAACTATAACACAAGCTAAATTAACAGCATTACCACTTTCTGAATAATAAACATCCTTGGAATAACACCCTTGAAATCAGTATATATGTTTTGTAAAATAAAAATTCATGTAACCGGCTGGAAAACTGAGGTCGATAGCCATTTGAATTCTAATAATCAATTAAGTTGATTTCTCTCTCTCTAAGATGGTAACATTCTATGTAGGGTCAGTCAGGGCTAATGTGATACACCTTAAAAAGTGAGACTAAGAAAAATTCAATTCCAAAGAAAATTACTGACACAGTAATACATTATATTATTGTTGGGCATAACAGAGTTACTCATTATTGCATGGTACATGCAGACAATAAAAAGTGTTTTCTTTAGCCAAAAAAAATTGCAGAGACTGAGTGAAAACTTTTATTCTAGCTGCGTTGTTTATAGAGGTAGAAATGCTTTAATGAGGGCCGTATTGAGGGAAGATATACAGTATAATCCAGTTATAATGAACTCGCTTATAATGGAAACTCGCATGTAATGAACTAATTTTCAAGTCCCGGATTAAACACGTGTAAAATACTCGGTCAAGATGGACTCGTTTATAATGGAACCTCGCCTGTAGTGGACCGAATTCATCGAATTAGTCTATCATAAGCGAGTTTTTTCTGTGATTCCCCCGGCACGATGTGTTCTGATGCAATATTATGCAGTATTCTTTCGACCTTTCGACTTAGCGTTTAGTGCTTGCAGCTCTGTGAATGTTATTCGGTACGTTGCGTCGTATTTGTCTCTGAACTTTTCAAAAATATGCTATTTCCTCCAGCAAGAAAACAGAAGTGAAATGTTTTCAAAATTAAATAAAGTTAAACTTATTTTGCAGAACAATTATATGGAAAAACACTCTGTTCAAAGTAAAATAACTGATTTTTTTAAGAAATAATATTTTGGAAACCATATTTAGCAATTAAATGTAGTTCTCTTCATTACACATATCATAAATGCGCTGGATCAGAGGAGATATCCTGTTGGAATATACCTGGACTTGAGTAAGGCCTTTGATTGTGTGCCACATGATCGACTTCTGGACAAACTTTGGTCACTTGGTATCAGAGGCAAACTACATGATTGGTTCAAGTCCTTTCTCACTAACCGAAAACAATATTCGCTTATATTCCATGATGATGGAGGAGTTATCAGTTCACACACCTCAAGTATTGCACTTATAGAAATGGGAGTACCTCAGGGAAGCGTTGTAGCTCCTGTATTGTTCTCTCTTTATGTGGCAGATATAGTATATTACCTGGCCGATTTAAGAGTTGTTTTATATGCTGATGACCTATCAATTCTTGTATCTAAGGAGTCACATGATCAGAACCAGACAGCTTGTGAGGATCTAATGTCGAAAATTGCATACTGGTTTTCTAAAAACATGCTTTACATAAATACAACAAAAACAGAGTTCCTTATTTTTCATACAAAGCAAAAACAAATGGATAGAATATCTATGAATATTAATAACAATAACATCAATCAGAACAACAGCATTAAATTCTTAGGCATGAAAATCAGTGATACATTGGACTGGGAAGGTCACATAAATGATATAATCAAGGTGATTAATACCAAAATATTTCAGATACGGTGCATGTGCAGGGTACTGACGGTTCAAGCACTGAAACACTTCTATTATGCAGAGATCCAATCAAGATTGACTTACGGTATAATACTCTGGGGACATTCTACGGCTGCAAAGACACTCTTCATTGTTCAGAAAAAATGCATAAGAGCTCTGCTATGTAAAACTCAATACGAACCGAGTAAGCATCTATTCAGAAAACTTGAGATATTGCCTCTCGCATGCCTTTACATATTGGAAGTTGCATGTTACATCTATGAAAGGAAAAACAATCTGCTTTGTCGCAAGGACATCCATGGCTATTTCACCCGAAACCAGAATTTTCTAGATACTCCACACAATAGAATTAAATTAACTCAGAACTGTCATCTCAGCATTGGAATACGAATATATAATAAAATTCCTCAGGACATAAAAGATCAAATTAACCATTTCAAATTCAAAAAATCGCTGTTAAAACTTCTAAGGGGCGGCTTATTCTATACTTTGGAGGAATACCTTACCATGGCATAATGTAGCAGAATGGTCTATTGTGAATTTTATGATTGTGTACTCTGTGTATTTGGTTTGATGGCCTGTCTATATTGTGTGATGTTTCAAATTTATAGTTGTAATTTTATTTTTGACGTGTTTTATACCAGTTTTGGTCCTTTTAATGAATAAATTGATTGATTGATTCTTATCATGTGTTGTTTGATTCTCATAAGATGAACACTCGGATATAATGAACTACATCTCTTTGTCCGCTCGAGTCCATTATATGCGGATCGCACTGTATTTATGTTTCTGCATTTGAAAACTTCAAAATAAATATCCTTATCACAAGATATATGACGTTAAATATAGGGGGCTAATTTGATAAAAACAAGGGGGCTATTGTGATTCAAACAACGGGGCTATTCTGATACAGCTGAAGGGGCTATCGTCGATAACTTCTACTTCAGCAGCATGTGCTATCTCAATCTCAGCCAGCCCAAGTACAGACAGGAACTCTGGTTCCTCTACTCCATTAATCAGCATTCCAAGCTGCAAATGCTACCAAAGAAATGACTTGTGTTCTGATGAAATAACAAGAACCGAAAAATAAGATCCTTCAGGAAAAACAGTGAAAACAAAGGACGCTTAAGAAAATAACGGTTACGCCAGACAGTGACTCAGATATCCCGAGTGAAATTGATTTTGCAGGTGAAGATAGCAGTGATTCAGACAGGGAAGATTTTATACAAGACTTGTAGAGAGAAGAATCACGCTTGGAATTTGAAAATACTTTAAGAAACTGCAATAATAATAATAATAATAATTTTATTGATCCATTCAGACATCGACAAATATGTATTGGACAAGTCAAGTTGTATATAGGACATACAAATTTGTATATAGTACACACACAAAACAAAAATAACACTACACTCAAACCATCAAACAAATTGATTCACGTTTTAGTCAGACATGTACTCCTCAATACTATAGTAGCCCCTGGAAGAAAGTATTGACTTCACTCTGCTCTTGAACCTATTTTTATCAAGGTTTCTTATACTCTCTGGCAAATGGTTGAAGAATTTTATCCCCTGATATGTGGGAGATCGCTCGAATTTTGTTGAACTATGTCTCGGGATATACAAAAGATTACCATTCCTGGTAGGATAATCGTGGTAATGTGAATTCCTCACAAACTTCGGGGAATTCTCCTTGATGAGGATTAGACATTTTAATATGTACAAACATGGAAATGTCAGAATCTTGTGAAAAATAAAGCATGGCCTACACGATTCCTGCGAAGACAACCCGAACATAGTTCGAATTATTCTCTTCTGTGCTGTGAAAATTCTTCCACTGTTTACAGAATTTCCCCAGAGAACGACATTGTAGGACATATGACTGTATACAAGACTATAGTATACTGTCAACAAAGACTCAGTTGGCATTGAGAACTTCAGACGTGAAATGGCAAATCTTGATTTATTCAATTTTTTACTGAGGTTATCGATATGATCCGTAAAACGTAAGTTTTCATCTACATGTATACCCAAAAATTTTGTGGTTCGAGTGGATACAATATTTGCTCCATTCATGTCGAATTGGATAGTGTTTGGAGTGTTTTTCATATTAAAATATATACACTCTGTCTTGGAGATATTTGAAATCAGTCAATTTTGTTCACACCATCTATCGAAGCATTCCATAATCTTTTTAGTGGATATAACTAATTCTTCACGATCACGACCTGTAACCACTAGTGAAGTATCATCAGCAAACAGAGCCAATAGTTCAGTATTGATATGTTGGGGCATATCATTGACGAATAATAAAAATATTAATGGCCCCAATACTGAACCCTGTGGAACCCCTATGTTCAAGTTATGCTTTTTGGAAAAATTTGTTTTCCACTTTAACAAGCATTTGTCTATGATGGAGATAATCACACACCCAATCTAAAAATATTCCCCTGAAACCCAAGTTATACATTTTAATTTCAATGAAGTCCAAATTAATGGAGTCGAAAGCGTGGGACAAATCAAAAGAGAGTCCTGCAACTTGTTTCCCTCTATCCATATTGATGTAAATATTCTCAATTAGGCTGCAAGCTGCCGATTGAGTCGATTTACCAGTTCGCAAGCCGTGCTGGCATTCGGTAAGTATATCAAATCTAGATAGAAAATTGCATATTCTAATGTACACTACTTTTGCTATATATTTCGAGAATACACTAAGAACTGAGATCGGCCAATAGTTAGCTATATTCTCAGGATCATTCCTCTTGTAAACAGGAATGATAGTTGCTAATTTCAAAATGGAGGGAAACTTACCGGAAGTTATAGAAAAATTGATCAAATATGCTAGATGCTCAGCTATAGAAGTGCGAACAGACTTCAGGAGTTTGGTTGAGATGTTGTCAATACCAGTGCTATTTTTATTCTTCAAATCATTGATGACTGAAATGACTTCCTCAGTTGTTACCGGGTTGAAGAAAAAAGTGTTTTCAACCATTGAAGAAACAGTACATGCTTTTGACATTGAATCACCGAAGTGTGATTGTAGGCTTTCTTCAGTAATGTCAGCAAAGTAATCTCCAAAAATAATTGCAACATCTGCTGGAGCTGTATATACCTTATTTTCCACGTTCAAGTGTATATTTTTGTGTTTTCTAGTCCTACCAATTTCTTGATTAACTAAATTCCATACAGTTTTTTGTTTATTACTAGACTCGCTTATCAGTTTTTCGTTAAATTTAAATTTAGCTTCGGTGAGTATTCTGTTATAGTATTTTTTTGCATGTTTATAATTTTCTCTAGACTCCTCGTTACCAACATTTTTACTCAACCAAAATAAGTCTTTCAGTTCTCGGCTAGCTTTCCTGATAGTGGGTGTGATCCAGTTGGGTGCTTTCCGCGAAAATTTACTGTTGCTGCGTTTTAACGGACAGCATTCATCTAGAGTATATACAAATATATTGACAAAAGATTCAAAAGCAGAGTCAATGTCATCTTCAAGATAAATACTACTGAAGTCAGTGTCGCACATTGAGGAGGCGAATTTTTCCATATTACATTTGGATAAGCTTCTATATAGATTATTGGACTCAATATTACAGCTACGGGTATCACTGAGAGACTGGCAATAGTTTAAAGTCAAAACTTGGTGATCACTAAAATTAGCCTCAAAAGTTTTTGCACTGAAATTTGTAGAGTCAACATTAGTTAAAATATAATCAACTTTTGTTGACGAAGTGAAGTTATTTCTATTTGTGAACACTCTCGTAGGCGATATAGAGCTCACAGTCAAATTATATCCTGAGAGTAGATCAAACAATAATTGATTTTGGGCGCAGTCAATGAGATAATCGACGTTTAGGTCACCACAAAGAAATATAATGTCATGTGCACTTACATATTCCAGAAGTGAATATAATTTCGCAAGAAATGAAACGAAATTGTTGTCAATGATCGTGACATGCATGACCAACATACTAAACCTACAATCAATGACTGGGTGGTAGTTAAATTTGCCACCAAGAAGACAGTGTTGCATTACGTTGGTCTAATTATGGATATTGAAGCTGGTGAACCAAGAGTGAAATTCACACGAATAAAAGAGACAGATGAAGATACCACAGTTTTTTGTTGGAAGAAGCCTGAAGATGTGTCAATCATTAAAAATGAAGATCTAGTAGAAAAACTTGCTGAACCTGAACTGAAGGAGAGAATTTATTTTCAACTTGAATTTTGACTATTATAATATTCAATAATTTCATACAAGAAACATTGATAAACATGTATGAGATGTTAAAAATGTTAATTTTTGGCAATAAACTGTGCTTTAGTTATTCTCTCTCAAGGTGTTTTTTCAAGCGAAAAAAAAAGATCAAGACACGCTTGTATCTTTTAAATGGCAAAAGATAGACATTTGAAAAAACTACATTTATTACATTAGCTCCAGAGCTGTATCATTTCAGCCTCATCCTACATTTATTAATGAGATTAAATGAAATACAATGCTGTATCACTTAAGCCCCATCATCGTATCAAATTAGCCCAACCAGGCGGGGTTATTATGATACACAGTTTTTATTTTTTTTAACACTGGTACTGCAACCACATTTCTTTGTGTACCCCTAAATAGTCTTACCAATACGAATTACATATCCCAGTATTTTTTTTAAATGGCTTAATGTGGATGGTTAGGAAATATAGTGAAAAGTGTATATTTTGCTATCACATTAGCCCCGATCGAACCTATAAGTTTGAATTTAACTAGGTATATACTCAGATGATAAGAATTTTTCTTCAATATTGAAAAATTTGAATGAATTTCAATACATTGAAAACTTCTTAGAAAACAGAAACATTCAGATTCTAATTCTTGTTTCAGAAAATTAAAATATCTGGCTATTATTATAAGTATAACTTGATGCAAAGTTTGGATAAAATTTTTATTACTTAAAAAAAATCTACATTACTTAGAAAACAGAAACATTCAGATTCTAATTCTTGTTTCAGAAAATTAAAATTTCTGGCTATTATTATAAGTATAACTTGATGCAAAGTTTGGATAAAATTTTTATTACTTAAAAAAAATCTACATTGAAAGTATTTCCGAAATCTATAAATACTTGATTTCTTATTCTTGCTATATGTTTTGAGTTCATTAATCAATATGCAAATAGCATACATGTATAGTTTGAGTCTGTATTTGTTTAATATTTCTTTTCTTTTAAAAACTCTCCATAATGTTTTTGGTATAAAGTATTAATAGAGTAACTCATTAACTGGAGTTTATATAAATTAGAGAAAAATATTCAATCATACAATAAACGGAAATCAAAAAATACTTAACTATCAATATTTTTCAAACCACATCATTGATTACAAATTTTTTATAAACTTAAGAAAATGACGTCGCAACAAAATATAAAAATGTCAATTTTTTGTTTGTTTTTAGCATGAGACAAAATACCTTGTTAATAGTTTATAATATTTCATATTAGCTCAAAAACGCTCACCTAAAGCCTTCTTTTCATCTTTTCCTCCTGCCATTGCAGTATCTTTCCAAGGGCACATAGAAGTCCAATGGTCTCCATTGCAAGTTCTGCATTTCACAACAGTTTTGTCCCCAAGAGCTAGGAAACAAAAATCAATTTTAAATTATTTTATCAAAAAGAATGCAAACAACTGTATGAAAACCACAATGCATATTACAAAAATTATCATTTTAATCGAAAAGAATGTTCGACAGATTGTCAAAAAATTAGTAATTCTTAAACCTTTCAATTTATCTAGACCATCATCCTCCTGCTTATTATCCTCCTCTTTACTAGTTATATATTGCATATAAACTTCTTCGGCGACTATAGTTGTGGCTGGATTAGGACCTGGTTTATCATAAGCTGACTCCCCAAACTTCTTCCATGTCTTTCTAACTGCTATTGACTTTGAAAACTTACGTTTTTCAATTTTATACGTACGAACTATTTTAATTTTCTTGTCACCATCGTATTTATACTCCGTTATTATTTTATGACCGTTTTCGAAAACTTCTGTAGATGGGGGTAAAGCGCCCCCTTCTAATTCCACTTCGTCAGCCCAACGGCTGCTCTTCATTTCTTCTATTGCTGTCATTTTCATTTAGTCAATTCAGATTTTTCCCTTTTTAATCGTTTTTTGGGTTTTTGCAAAAATATGGAATCCCACGTTTTGAAATTACTTGATTCTTGTTGTACTCCAAAAACGTCAAAAAGCCGAATTTGACATTTGACGTTGACATTGACGGTAGTGCTTGTGCATAATATTTTCTTAATAATTCTTCTTTTTTGATAGTTTCACAGTATAGGCAAATATACAGGAAAGTTTATAGGGGATCACTCCAAATCACCTAAATATAAATAGGAATGTTTCCAATATGTCACGACAAAAAATATTGAGATTTGTTTACGTGACTTTGAAAGATTGGCGAACGTAGATAAGCAGTATGCCCCCTACCACCGTTGTCGATTATTACTAACGTATGGGCCATAGACATAGATTGCTTTGTTTACATTAGTTTACAAGTGTTTTGTGTGAGATGTTGTTCTGTTTAATTTTGTTTGGGATCTTTTATAAATGTTCAGTTGTGTAATGTGTATACTATAAACTATTGTTCATCTTGGACAAAAAAATTCCGAATATGGCTTACATACTTTTCCGAAAGCTGGACAATCCAAAGTTGGAAACGAGGAAATGATGAACAGAAGAAAGGAGTGAATTCGCAACTTGAAGATTGAAAAAAAAGTGTCTGAACATATGAGAGTTTGTTCTTTACAGTTTACTGAGAATAATTATTTTCCCTGTAGTAAGTTTGTTGAATTTGCCATATAGAATTATACCAACTGATGATGTGCAATTTTCAGCTAAAAGAGAATGTAGGGTCTTCCAAGTGCTGTTCCCACGAAAAAACTTCCACTTGTATCCGAATCTGAACCTGGGCCATCATCCAGAGATTCTAGATAAATGTATTTTCTTTCGTGTAACAACCAGAGGTATTATCAAAATAATAATAATAAATAATCTTCATTTGCACAACCAAAATAATAGGTTATCATAACATCAATAATATTTAGATAAACGGAACACTCTTGAAAATTCATAAAATTTTGGTTACTTACTAATTTTGGGCTGAAAAAGACGAATCTGATTTCAGAAAATCCGGGAAATCAACTATTTCCACATTTTCACCTTCGAAAAGTTTCTAAGGAAATGTCAACATAGCGCCATCATAAGGGATGTCGTTCAGTATTGCAGTAATGCCAACCTACAATAAGGAACTACGAAATAACTCTAATTTACATAAAATTTTCTAACCTTACTAACCTAACCTCCGAGTTCATAAAAGTATAGAATTCATGAAATAGATGAATTTTATTATCAAAAACATTGTCTATTTCATGAATTCTATACTTTTATGAACTCGGAGGTTAGGTTAGTAAGGTTAGAAAAAGTTAGGTCAGCTCAAGTTTTTGAAAAAAAATAAGCTATAATCCGAAATTTCAAGAAAATCGGGGCAGTCTGTTGTATTATCGATAAATACCTTAGTTTTTCCGCTTTCACTCTTTTCAGGCTCAATTTCGTCCCAAAATGAGTGAGTACAACGAAATTTGATGTAAATTAAAGTTATTTCGTAGTTCCTTATTTTAGGTTGGTATTACTGCAATACTGCACGACATCCATTATGGTGACTATGTTGACATTTCCTTAGAAATTTTTCGAAGGTGAACATGTGGAAATAGTTGATTTCCCGGATTTTCTGAAATCAGATTCGTCTTTTGCAGCCCAAAATTAGAAAGTAACCAAAATTTTATAAATTTTCAAGAGTGTTTCGTTTATCTAAATATTTAGCATAATATGAAATAATACTTGAATCTAGGTAAAAAATGAAATATTCAATTATATAATAAGGAAAACACAGATTATATCAAAAAAATCAATTGCAGTAGGTACACCATACTTTTAGGAGAGCTATTATACATCAGGAAAATTAAAAAGATATAACTCATTACGTTTAAAACATTCAAGCAGTATTCATGTTAATTCTTCTTTTATTTCATGTTGTTTCTTTCAGTTTCGCTGGTAAGTACTTAGTTTTGTCCATTATACTCAAAACCTCTTCAGTTGGTAATGAAAGTAGCCATGTCAGCGATGTTTTCTTGAAACTTTTGAAAGTTTTCCTACTTTTTAAACAAATTGGTGTTGTATCATATAGCCTTTTCATGATGTATATAGTCATATATACTTTACATAATTCCTCTAACCAATTAATTTATTCGTCCTTCCCTTATTTTATTATTTATTTTCATGTTCAATGATAAAAACACAGTATAAATTTCAACTTGAAGTAGGTAGGTTATCTATTGTTGAACAGAGATAATATTGTCCTCAATCGAAACACTATAAACCACTGGAAAATACGAAGTCCAAAAATACACAAATTACGAACCTAAACGTTTAAAAACTCAAAATGAAATGAACGTAAATACCATTCCCAATCAATGTAACAAACCGCTAATGGCCCAGAGAGTAGTAACGATATTAGCCGTTCTGGCGCTACGATCTTTCAGTCTCTTCAGTAATTTTTTTCTTCAACAAATCAAAAACCTCGGAATTTCTCTCATGTCATGTCCCAACAATGCGTATTAAATTGATTGAAGTGGAGTTAACCTTTTCGCTCACGGTGTAGGTACAATTTATTGTACATCACTTTACGTAAATCCTAACGAATTTGTAGTATGCTTCCACTCACTTTACTCACAAAGTACAGTATTCTGTAAACATCCTTATTACTAATTTAAACTGTTTCCTTCACTTAGCGGTGAGTAGTTTACCCAATTTTTTTATAAATAGTACCTTTTACTGAGTTGTAGCAGTTGCATCAGAATGTTGAAATGAGGTGGCGCTTCAAACTTCAAAACATGTGACGTCTGCAATATTAGTCCAGTCAATGACAATTTTCCTGAGTATTTATTCCATACAGCACCGATTTTCATAAAAAATTGGATTTAGGTTCTGATTACCATCTATTTCAAAGTTTTTTTCTGGAAGTCAATACTTTTCCACATATTCGCGGGTGAAATTGTCGGTTTTCAGGCAAAAAACCCACGTTTTCAGATTATTTTTCGCGGATAACTGGAAAAATATGCATTCTGTCGAAAAAAATGTATAAAGCAAATTCATAGTTTATAAAAAAACAAAGAAAATCGTGTATTTGTGATGTATGCAGACCCAAGACAAACGGAATTATTGCTTGTTGAAAGTTCACTCGTATTTTCAATCGCCAAAATGGAAAGTTTCTACGTACAATAACCAAAAACCAACGCATTTTTCGAAAACTCATAAAAATTTTTTTGAAGTCCTTTAAAAAACCTTTGTCCACGACTGTACTATAAAGCAGTCATTATACATGTGCTTCCTAAAGTGTAACACTATCTATTATTCACTATTGAATAGTGGTTCATTTATTCACTGCATGACGTCACACTTAGGACGTATATCTAAACTAGAGAACATCATTTACATTGTTATGATATTATTATTATTAGATTTTAAAACATTGATTTATCTATAAATTCAACGCCTTCGTTTATTTTCAATAATTGTTGTGTTAGTATTAATACAAATAAATGAATGCAAAATTATCTATTTCATTTTTATCAGAGTGAAAGAAAGGAATGGAATCGATGTCAAGTGAAATAGTTGACGTTTACGTGAGTAGGCAGTTTTCAGTGAACACAGAAAATGTTATGTCAACGCTTTTGATAACTAAGTATTTTTATTGTTGAAAATGCAGATTATTACTAATATTTTCGAAGAAGACGTGGACAAAGTATAGTATTCTACTCGCACAAAATTACAATTTTTCACTCGGGTGAATTGCGACACTCACCTGCGGCTCGTGTCGCAGGTGAGTGTCACCCTCGTGAAAAATTACAATCATTTTGTGCTCGTTGAATAATATACTATTATTTTTATTTTTTATAAAAGTTCCTAGCATCAAAACTAAGCGAGTTATGAAGAGAATAATGTCGATTCCTATTTTTTCGTTGGAAAAAAATAGTGAAAATTTAACCCTCTCTTCCACCCTATTTGAAAAAAATCTTTGCCACTTTACAATTCACTTCATTTATGTTTTTATAATACGTTCTGAGTGTTTGACCAGTTTAAAGTACTTCTTTTTGAAAAAAATTGAGTTTGAAGAGAGAAAATCATTTTCGTAATTTAGCGAAAGATCGCCTTTTCTTCAAAATAATTCAAAAACTATTAATGATACGCAAAATTTTGCGGAGTACGAAATTGTATGTTTTTCTTATTTGAAAATGATGACGTTTTATTTTTTTTTATAGGATAAAAATTAAGTAAGATATGGCCATTCAAAGCTTGCGTGTGTTCGCGCAAAGTACCTTTTTATCCCTTTTAGCATGAACCTTTTTCAAAATAAGATCTGAAAAAATTCATTTAGATGAGCTTATAGCTCTTAAAAAAACCAACAAAATGCTTTTTTGAAGGACTTGATTGCTTAAAAACTAAGCGAGTTATGGGAAAAACCAAAAGCACATTTTTGTAGAAATTAGAATAATATGTATATTATAGTATATTGATGAGTACCTACATGTAGTGGTAAATACCAATCAACGTTCGACAAGCAATAATTCCGTTTGTATTGGTTCAGAATACATCACATATACACGATTTTCTTTGTTTTTTGAGCTATAATTTTACTTTCAACGGGGTTTTCAATTAAATGGATATTTTTCCAGTTATTCGCGAAAAATAATCTGAAAACGTGGTTTTTTTGCCTGAAAACTGACAATTTCAGTCGCGAATAAGTTGGAAAGTATTGACTTTCAGAAAAAACTTCATTGAACAAAAGTTGCTTAGAATTAGTCAATTCATCGATTTCCTTACTTATTTTTAATGAAAAACTATTCATCCTCAATAAGGGGTGTCATCCACCCCCAGAGAAAAAGCAACCCCCGTCACAGCCAAATTTTCATACAAATCGGTGCTGTATGGGATAAATACATAGTTTATAATTTTTTAACCGTCATTGACTGAACTATACTTATTTTGGTAATATCCCATACGAGTATTTGTTACTTTCATAGTGAACTTGCTGAAAATTTAGTTTGTTTTTTCTAAATTGTAGTGAATATTACTGTACAATATATTGTACATTATGAATAAACCAAAATCGACGAGTATGGTGAAAAACTCCACACGTTATTTAGAGTTCTTGTTATATTAGATTTATTTCATAGTAGTACGAATTGAAAAATGAGTGAAAAAGTGCCGTTAGGTAACTGAAGAACAACTATTGGAACTTATTGAGGAGAGCTTATCAGATATTGAAGGGCTTAGTGATGACGAAATGGGTGGCCAGAAGTGTGGCGGTATGTGGAAGTGACTCGTGAAACTAGACTTAATTCGTTATATTTATGATGACAATAAAAGAAAAATTAATAAACCATTTCAATTTTTTCAGAGCCCCTGATTAATTTCAGTTATATTTTCATCATTTCTTATTACTGAAATTTTATTTTATTTGGTTTTTCATTCACTTCTGTTTTATATTTAATAAAATGAATTTTTGTACATACACTTGATTTATTAAATTAATTATTCATGCTAAATACTGAATTGAAAGTGTGCCAGGTGCTTTGTTTCACACAATTATCCATTGGAAACTGATGAAGCATATACATACAATATTCAGTTTTTCGAAATGAAATTGATATTTTTATATTCTGTGTTAATTTTATAAACTCTCTAGAAACCTGCTGATAATAAACAAAAGTTTTTTGAAATATTTCAATTATACGTAGTACAAATAATTGAAATATAAAAAAAAATTCAGAAAACTATGAAGCCTCAGAAAGTGGCACATTGTGACCCCATTTCATGGTATTGAGTACTAATTATGCAGTCGAATATATCTAAATGTAAACCTTTAATGATAATGTTTCATTATCAACAATTGAGTACTTGATAATGATGTACACATATAGGTACGAATAGGAGAATAAAATTGAATTATTGTTTTTTATTATTTGCTGGTTTCTAGAGAGATTGGGCCTTTTCGTGTTCCTGATCATAGTGATTTTAATCAGCAGTACCAATATAATTCTACGAAATGAATTTGGAATAAATAATAACAATTGTTAATAGATACTCTGTTTCTTCTAAAAATATTATAAATAGAAACCACTAGAAAATCAAATAATTAGTTGAGTAAGTGCACATTAAAATAAGGATCTCCCACTTAGACGAAAATTATTTATTATATAAGTTTTGAATATACCTAAGGATAGCAGGAAATTTGATAACTCAATTGATTAAAAATGTCGAACACTACATATTCATGAAATGAAAAAAACGCGAAGATTTTTTAATTTCTATTATACCCTATTTATGTAATTAGCTATACAATAAACTTACCATTAGATAATAACAATAAAAGGCATTGTAAGCAATGATAGCCTTAGTCCAAGCTCATTCGCGGACAATGATATGAAAAATAATCAGTGGCGTGAAAAAGTGGAACAAATCTAAAAATATACAATTTGAATGGTGAATTTGATGACAATAAGAAAATCAATCTGGTTTTTAAGATCGTCGAAATTAATTGTTTACTTGGTTCCAACATAAAATTTCTACAACTAGCTAACGAATCTCGGAATATAGATCTCCAAGTGTATAAATAAATTTACCCAAAGTGTTTGAACAAATTCAAATTATTCCAAGTTTTAAGATCAATTTCAAATTTTTCTAATGAAAAAATATTGTCGAGTTATCGTTGTACTTTCTGTGGAATAATGCGATTTCTGTTTTCGATTTTTACTATTTTTCATTTTAGTAATTTTTCATTTAGGAAAAGGTTTGAATGGAGCAGTTTTTCGTATTTCAAGAACGTCGGCAATTTATTATGAATTCCGGCGATTCATAAAAGTTGAAACATTACTTATACCCACTGAAATATGACTTCTATATGTTTTCCGCAATATTATAATTATTTTGTAATGTGGACTGGTAGAAACTATAACGAAGTGCAATTTTCACAATTTCAGTAATCTTATCTGAATGTCCTTTTCGCAAATATATCATAATAAGCATTTAATCGCTACTTGAAAATTGGTTAGTAGTAAATATAGCTATTTTCAAGCTACAATAGTTACCCATGTATACGATGATAGATCGATACATTACGATTATGCCAAGAACGGCATTATTTGTTTTACTTATAATTCAAGGAAATTTTATTCCTATAGGTGAGAATAATATATTTTAACATTCTATATAAACTATTTGTTTTTAATCTGAACTTTTTCAAACTGAATTATGCACATTGAACCAATTCAATTATAGACAAATCTAGAATTCCTTAATATACAAGCAACCAAATATTTTTGGGCAAACGTTTGGTTCGATTGTATTGATTGATATATCAATCAAATTGGTAAATAATTTTTTCTGCAGCCTTATCGGACATTTTCGGTATGATTCATTGAATCGAAAGTACCACTTCACGCAAATGGTAGGTACCTACCGAAACTAGTTATTTTCAGGACAATTTTTTTTACTTTCGGAACATTCTTGTTACTTTCGGGACGATTTTGGGTATTTTTGTAGGCGGCTTTGACAACAATATGAACTTTATATTTTAATATGATATCGTCTGCCATGCAACATTGGTGTGTTTTTTCGCTTTGCAAATCCAAGAATTAGAAACCAATAGCGAAATAATTGATGCTGAAATGATTCCCTATGAGATAAATGAAACAACAAGGCGGCTACTTATGAATACGTAACGCGGTGAAGGCAAGAGAGAGGGATGAATTGATCTACAATTTATTTCCAAAATGAAGAAATAATAAAAATGAACATACTATATAAATAAAAAGGCTACAGAAAAAATATTTTACGTAACACGATCCAAAAGTGATTTTACGGGACTCGCAGGATTCCAGGACTCGCCTATAGCTCGTCCTTTAAAGGTTCCTACTCGTCCCGTGAAATATCTCTTTAGGAACTTGATACGTAAATAACTATTCAATAACTTTTTTCTTCTACTATTAGGTTGGATGTTCACATAATATTAATATTCGAAAACAAAATATTTGAATTATGATAACTGCTTCATTTGTGTCATAGACGTATTATAATATTATCATTCATGGTGTTTTTTGAAAGTCTTATGTATATTTCATTTTTATAAAGAAATTATTGTATTAAGAAAAAATTCAAAAAACTTTGTGATATTAGCTAGCGCTAGTTTATGTATAATTTATAAAGTTTAACATTTTGCAGTAATTTTTTTCGAAATTGTAATAATTATTTTAGGTTTATGTCAGTGTCATTTGTTTGACACTTTTTTTTTCAAAAGAAATAACGCATGACGCACGTTTCGGTGGAATTTCACCTTCTTCAGATGCTAAAGGCAAACTAACTATGTTTCTCCGTTATATCGAAAACAAGAAATAAAGAGATGAAAAATTGTGTAGAAAGGGTAAATAAAAGAATGGTTACAAATAATTAGTAGAATAGGAAGAACCAATTCTGAACTGCTGGTCAGGTAGTTTGGTAATTTTGAAAAGATTGAGAAGGGGGCTTGAAATATGACCGATTTGGCTATTCAATAGTAGACCGGAATGCTTGTATTTATTTATCTGTAATGATTCTAAAAAATTAAGTTTAATTCCCTTACTTTCAGCATTTAATATTTTAAAATCGAAATTGAATGTGTGATTTTCTTGGATTAAATGGTTTGCATAATGTGAATCCGACTTTTGATTAACAAAGCTACGTTTGTGTTCTGAAATTCTAGTTTGAGAACTTCTGAAAGTTTCACCAATGTAAAACTTATCACAATCACTTAATTAATTTTATAAACTCCTGATTTATTATCTTCATGATTTTCCAATGAAAGTGATGCTGTTGTATTTGATATTATTTTTAGTAAGGGGGTACACCTGGCTTATCGCATTTTTGAACAACCTTTTGTCTAACATATTGTCTTTTATTATGGGGTCATAATTATTATTCACGGCAATTTGTTTGATTATATTTTTCTCGAAGTTAAAATTGGTGTTTGAAAGTGGAATATTTACCAAATGATGTAGCATACTATTGAAAGCTGCCATTTTGTGTTGGAATGGATGTAGGGAAGTACTATTTATGACGCTATCAGTGTGTGATGGTTTGCGAAAAATTGAAAAATTATGTTTATCTACTTTTGTTATTTTCAAATCCAAATAGTTAATTGAGTTTTTTTTCCTTCTCTGAAGTGAATTTTATGTTAGGGTCTAATGAATGTTTGAAAGAGGTCTAGTTGCCTAAGAGTACCTGTGAAACAACAAATAATATCATCCACATATCTAAACCAATGAACGAATTGTCAACTTCTAGGATGACTTTGAATTAACTGTTCTAAATTATCCACGAATACTTCAGCCAACAAAGGGCTCAGAGGGTTTCCTCTGTTAGTGTTTAGTTATTGTATAGTTCAACAGTAGCTGTTGTTTAGTGGAGTATTCTTGACAGGACCCTTTTGATCTGGTTTAATAAAAATGTTTTGTTGGTAGAAACGAAATTGAGTACCTAGGTACATACTTATTTAGAAGCTATTTGCAAACTTTTTCCTATAGAACCTAAAATCAGGATCAGTAAAATATGAACAGCTTGGATATATCAGTAATTCCCATAACATATTTATCTTCTTGTGGTGCCGTACCCGGTTTAGGGTGTGGCGACCTCTCTACAACTACTCGTGCTGTGCGTGATACAGCGATACACGAATTGAAGGGACCTACAGTTTTATGACGGTTCCGAACGTCTTTACAGAGAGGCTTTACTAGGCAGAATACTGCTCGGTGGTTTGCCATTGCCTTCCGAGAGGTGGCTCCGCATAAATTCGTTGTTCCGGCCGGGATTCGATCCACCGACCTTCTGTTCAGTAGCCCAACGCACTGACCACTGAACTACGGAGCCACATATTTATAAATATCAATAATCCACATACTGTTCAACATTCATAAACTCATTCCACAAAAAATGACTTTCTTTAGAACTTAAACACTGTGAAACTTATTGAAATTTACGAATAATATGAGTAGGTATTACTCATTATTCCAAGCTGTTCATATTTTATGAATCCAGAAATAAAATTTTTACGATAGTCTGAGGCTTAGGTCAGTTCAATATTACAGAAACATTCCTTTCTTAAATACATAGCAAAAAATGTGGTGAAAATTTCTTACCTATAAGCAGTAAAGATTCCTATAGAATTTTATATTCGTATTATAGAGAAATTAATTTTTTTTACCTTTGAAAACATTTATTTAAAATATTGGAAATGATCCTGCAGTGTTTACTATTCTCAAATGTACCATTTCTTACTTTTTACGAATTATTAATTAGAAATGAAATGAAAACTCTTCGGCAATGAAGTGCCCGAAGAAGCATTGGTAGAGGCGAAACATGTATCATAATGTAGAAAAATTTATTGGGAATTTCTTGAAAACAAGTCTTTTAATATGTCAATTAAAATGGACAATATTCAATTATAATGAATTATTGGTTTTTCCACCCGTAAATCTTATTTACCTACTTTAATTATTTTTCAGGAGGAAATGCAGAACTATGTCCGAAATATCCTTTAGGTGTTTCCAATTCTGGTAAGAGATTCTCATCATATTTACTTCAAAAAATAATCCTTCAATTTGAACATATTGTCGATATTCTGAATAAGTCTTTATAGTTAAATCTACTGTATTGTTTAATAGTCTCAAAAAATATATTAGAAATGAAACTAGGTATGTAAAAATTCCTGTTGACGTAAGATATCAATTTGAACAAGAAGAGTCAGTATGGAGTATGCATATTGATATATTATTATTGAACTTCAGTGAAGGAAAAGGAAAAATACAGTACTGATGAGGTCTAATAAGATCGAAACAGCTGTATGCTTTTTCAGTATAGTGATTTGCTATGTTTATATTATAACAGCTCCTTTGCAAGGTTATTTGTTAATTTTCAATCAACAAATGACTTAACTTGTTCAAATTCGTACTGAAAATGAGAAATATAAACTACATAACGAAGAATTTCTAGGTGCCCAATAGAAATTAATTGAAATAACTTTTAGAAATATTAAAGAGCATTTGCTGGAAAATTGACATTTTCAATATCTTCAGTGTAACGCCGCTTCATGTTTTTCTATCGACATTGTTTTAACAAGAATTAAATATGGAAAAGTGAGGTAAATTTTATTCTAATCAAAGTTAATGAACAGTCTTCATTTTGAAAAATATTTCAAAATAAACATTTTGATTTTAAACTGTGCAGAGGGCATTTGATGAATTGATGTTGCATCCCCAAGCATCCACTAAATTGAGTAAGAGAGTAGAAAATCAGTTGATATCAGAAAAGTGTTTTTGTTAAAGTTCTTTCTGCAACCACTGCTGTTTTTATGTAGAGATTTATTGTTTTTTCGTAGTTCTTGAGGATTTGCGCACCTCCACAGTTTCTGCAGATTCAGCTGTTAGGTAGTTTCAAGTATATTTCTATTATTTTTTTTTTTTTTTTTTTGGACCGGGGTCGTTGTGGCTCGGTTAGCCTTCCGGGAACTGCGACCTTGTAGGTCTTTTGTTCTCTACCCTACCCATTCATTGAAACCCAAGGAGGTCGTCAATGGTGTTGATAAACCCGACAACATCGTTGGGGGCATTGGCCATTACCTCATGGGTATCCAGAACAGGTTTCCCCATATGGGTGGTTCTTAGTCCCGCCAACTCTGGACACTTGCATACCATGTGTTCAGCTGTTTCTGCTTCTGATCCACAGAGTCTACAAATATCATCTGCTGACTTTCCTATACGGTACAAATGGTACTTGTACCGACAGTGCCCTGTCAGCAGTCCAACCATCACCCGAAGCTCAGCTCGTGACAGCCTCAGGAGCTTTCTGGCATAGGTCTGTGAAATCTTTACGAACTTCTTAGACTGCGTGAGTCCAGGAGTGTTTCTCCAGAGGGTTACTCTATTATCCAACTCCCATTGTTGAACCGCTGCCTTATATTGGTCTTTTCCAAGACCACAGAAAGGCTCAGGTTCACCAGGTGTTAACCTTGATGCACTTTTTGCAAGTTCATCGGCTTTTTCATTTCCTTCAACACCACAGTGCCCTGGCACCCACAGTAGAGTCACTTTATTGCCTCTGGCCAGTTGCTTTATGGTATTACGGCACTCCCATGTCAGTAGAGATCCCTGGCTTTGTGATTCCAGGGACCTCAGCGTGGCCTGGCTGTCCGTGGTAATCTAGATATGCGCCCCTTTGAGGTTCATTTTTAGGCACTCCTGAGCGCATACGTAAACAGCCATTATTTCGGTCTATAGAATAGAGGGTTCACTTCCTAGGGATTTAGAGATCCTCAGTTTAGGTCCATATACCCCAATGCCAGTGCCTCTCTCTGTTTTTGATCCATCGGTAAACCATATGGAAGACTTTTTGTCCAGACGATTAACAAAACTTATTGCACTAGGACGGTCAGCTATGACCGTTTCAAAGGGCGTTTCGAAATCGAAGATTGTTGGCATAACATCCGATGGTTTTGCCAGGAGTTTTGAATCCAGTTGATTCAGTATCCTCATATGGCCAACCCAGTTTCCAGGTAAGAGCTTCCCATTAAGGGATATTCTCATGGCTTCCAGCAGGCTGCATTTCCTCACATGTACATGTAAGGGAGGCAGATCAAGTATGACCTCAAGCGCTGCTGTGGGAGCTGTACGCATAGCTCCCGTAACACCAATGCAGGCCAGCCTTTGCAGTTTTTGCAGCCGGTTGCGTGTGGTGACCTCTTCGGTTTTTGTCCACCATGCTAAAGACGCATAGGTGACAATCGGGCGTATTACCGCAGTGTATAACCACAGTACCATTTTCGGTTTCATGCCCCAGGTCTTTCCAAAGAGTCTTTTGCAGGCCCACATAGCCGCTGTGGCTCTGGAAAGAGTCTTATCCATATGTTTCCTCCAGTTGAGTTTACTGTCCAGGATAACACCTAGATATTTGCATTCACTAGAGAAGTTTAGAGTCTGGCCATTTAGGACCGGAGCTCTCAGGCGGAGGTTCCTTCTTCTAGTGAAAGGAATTAGTGTTGTCTTCGAGGGATTGACAGTGAGCCCCTCTTCCTCGCACCACTTTTCGATAATACTGAGGGCAAGTTGCATTCGGCTACTTATAGAGCCCTCATGCTTGCCTCTTACAGTTACCACTATGTCGTCGGCGTATGCCTGGGCGTTAAAACCATCTGCCGTAAGCCTCTCCAGAAGACCATCCATGACCAGGCTCCACAGCAAGGGTGATAGTACCCCTCCTTGAGGGCATCCCCTGCACGTCAGCACTGTCACTTCAGCTTCCCCCAGATATGCTGTGACGGTTCGCCCTTTCAACATAGATATCCACTTCACAGTGGAGGGTTCTATCCCTTTTCGTTCAGCTGCATTACATATGGAAACATGTAGGGTATTATCAAAGGCCCCCCAATATCTCTAAACATTGCAAGTAAAAATCTCCTTTGCAATTGAAGAGATGTTAATTTTTTTCGTGATTTTTCAAAGATTTAATGACCATCATAGCTCTTCCAGATTGAGTAAGAGTGTTGAAATTTTGAACCTGTATTCAATTAATGTCGAAGAAGTGTCTTCTGGTAATTTCAAGTCATTTCCTCAACTCAATCGCCCCTTCAAATATACTTAGTAAGTAGATAATTTGGATGTAAAATAGAACAGAAATGAGGAAAAACTATGTCTCTAGTAGAGTAGCTGTTCAAATAAGGCGCTTTTTTAGTTTCCAAACTGTAATGTACTCACTCGTACTGTCGATCTAATTTCAACTACTCCTTAAGCAGTTTGATATTATTTTCTATACTTCTATCTCTCCAATCATGTAATTATTCAAGCCATAAATAATAATATATCTGATTTCGATTCTTCTTATATAAAGAGTCCATTGAGATTCACATTTCACATTAAAATTAGGGCTTCGCATTTATTCTGTATTGATGTCATTTTCTTGTTCATTTTGTGAATTTTGTTCCAGTTATTAAATGAAGAAAATAATGAAGTTCTATTTGTATAAATTAATATTTTCAGTATCTGGAATAATCGTGGGTTCCATTATAACTACTGAGAAATTAGTAGATGGAATTATTTCCTACTTTTATTACCTCGGTGAAAATAGTGTGAATCAAGTAATTGACAACAAGGATAAGATTGAAAATATTATCTTCAAATATACGAATAAGATTCAGGATTTCTTTTCGAAAGTTGGAGATGGAATCGCAGAACAATTTCAATCGGCCTATGGAGCTTCCAGTGGCATATTTAAGAGCAGTATAGATTCTGTGGTAAAGTTGGAGAATTCCCTGCAAACCTATTTTTACAACAAAATTAACAGTAAGTTTCTCTTAAAATTGAATAATTCAATTTTTTCGACTAGGTACTACAATGATAATTGCCATTGTGTGCCATCTCTGGACTGATGTTGTAAGAATGTTTTGTTTATTTACATAAAGTACTGAGAACTGAATGGAATCAAAATATAATACTTGCAGATGAATACATTATGAATACAGTACAAAACTAAACTTGAATTCTTTTCTTTATCGAACAATATGTGAACGAAATTTGACTAAATTAAGAATAATTTTATAATTCGTATTTACAACATACGGTAAGAAACAGTATTGGCTACATTATTTCCATTTTATAAAACAAATGAACTATGAGTGAGTATAGTTTTACTGTGTTTAGGTCAAAATTACACTCAAGTTCATTAATATCTCTACTTCTGAATGTATATATATATATATATATATATATATATATATATATATATATATATATATATATATATATATGTATGTATATATATATATGTATATATATATATATATATATATATATATATATATATATATATGTATGTATATATGTATGTATATATATATATATATGTATATATGTATGTATATATATATATATATATATATATATATATATATATATATATATATATATATATAATTATTTATTCGAATTGTTGTTGCCTGTGAACTATTTCTAATCTCTTGATAATTATTAGCAATAACAGGCTTGTTGAATCTTAAAAAACTCGATTTCATTAAAAAGTTGACGTTTCGCCACGACATTCGTGGCTTTATCAAAAATTTTGATAAAGCCACGAATGTCGTGGCGAAACTTTTTAATAAAATCGAGTTTTTTAAGATTCAACAAGCCTGTTATTGCTAATTATATATATATATATATATATATATATATATATATAATATATATATATATATATATATATATATATATATATATAAATATATATATATATATATATATATATAATATATATATATATATATATATATATATATATATATATATATATATATATATATATATATATATATATATATATATATAAATATGCTAGTTAAACGGTTCGTACCGAATGCTTGTGAACAAACTTTTTATTACTTCAGTATTTTCAAATTAATCGTCTAAATACCAGGAACTGACATAGTGAATAAATTGGTATTGGTATTGGTAGGTTTGGATGGTGACCGATGCGCTGCGACCTTATTAGATCTATTGTGCCCCATCTTCTTCTGCTTCTCGATGTGTTCTCGTTTTACAGCAGCCCCTCAAGCCTCAATACCTTCAGGAATTTGAGGATTTTAAGGGGGTCTATTCGTGGTATTTCTTCTACAGTCAGCTGGTATGATCCCAGTGTGTTCAGTCTTTCATGGTGCACAGCATAGCACTCCATCAGTATATGGTGAGGTGATAGTGAATAAAAGAAACGGTGTCATGGGACACCAGGTAGGGACACCAGTAGGAACTTTGCATAATATAGAAGGACCACAATTTGCGAAAACGAAACATATGCGTGTCGGGGCGCACGACAGAAGTGATAACTTATATTAATCCAAGTTGAAATAATTAATATTGAAATGAAGGGGGGTAGAGCGAGATTGTAAATAAAAAAATTAAAAAAGCTCTCTGGGATTAGAACCCAGAAATATGGCACACCAGGGTTCAGTACTTAGACCACTCGGTCGTCAAAGCAATGTAAAGATTAGACGCAAGAGTGTATAATTATAACGAGAGGATAACGCATCGCCACGCTATATAATTGAATATCAACCTACAATACGTAGTCATTGTTTTATGGAACAAATTTGTAAAGCTTTATCTTTTCATTATGCCATATCTGATTCCTATCGTAATCTGTTCTTTTATGCATATAACTTATACAAAATTATTTCTCGAGTTGCTTGTACATGAATTAATGAGTACATATAATGCATTGGCGAATTGGCGATTGACGTGGCGGAGTGGGATCAGAAAGAGAAGGGATGAGAGAACGGAAAGAAAGAGGGAGAAAGAGAAAGGTATACAATATTCGCTTGTGTTAACTGAAAGCGTGACTTTCGTCAGTCTACTTTCGTCACACTTTTAGTCTCGCATATTTTTCAGTTTGGTCCCGCAGCGAAATCCATATCTCCTTCAAGCCTGCAATAAGCATTTAATGTTTGAAAGGACACAACAAGAACGCTTTTGAGTTGGGGTATCATGTTTTATTCTGGGGAGACATACAGTTTATAGGATATCTGAAGGAGGTCTTATAGCACGTGGATAACTAGAAATTCTTGAGGAAATTATTCCAGAACTGCTCGAAAACATTCCATTAGCCCAATATAATGCTGTTTACCTATAGCAAGATGGTGCTCCAAGTCATAACTCTAGGCTCTTGAGAGCCTTTGTTGATAATAGCTTGGCTCAAAGATGGATAGGTACCAACGGACCTGTTAGATGGCCTCCACGATCACCAGATCTCTAAATTTTAAATTTTTTTATGGGGCTATATACAAAATGAAGAATATAAAACACGATATGGCGGCATTGCAGAACTTCGAGAGGCAATTCATTTCGCCTTTAGAAATCTGCGAATGAAAACAAACGCAATTCAAAGAATTACAAAGATGTGCCAATTTTGCATTAGAGAAAATGGTCATCAATTTGAACATCACCTTTATTTTTTTTGAAATTTTATATTTTTTGTTTGCTATATTGTTACTTTACTCTACAAAACTGTTGTTACAAACTTCCTGTTAGGAAAAAGATCTATAGGAATTTTTTTATCAAAAGATACCTAATGCAGGGTATCCAATTATTCGTTAGTAATATGTAACTTCCACTTATTTATTGTTGTTATCTATGGCCAACTGTTAAATTCTGCATTTAATTTAAAGAAATTGTAATTTTTTTGCGTTTCTGCGAAAAAGTGCATACCATTATATGTATATATTTTAAAACATAAAAAAAAGACAAGTTTCATAGTATATAAATATACAAGGTATTCTATTTAAAAAACATAAGTTTGCTTTATAACTCAAAAATAGTAAATATGTGACAGAAATTATCTACACCACTGTATTCTACGGAAAAAAATTTATAAGAATGTTATTTTACCTTTTCGATAAGTTGAAGGATAACGGCGATATGACGGGGATCCCAAAACACAACATTTTTCAAAAATGCCCTGTATCTTAAAAACTAAAAGTACTATAAAAATATTGTTAACGGCATCTTTAGTTTCACGAAAAAGTAGCATAGTGTCGCGAAAACCGCAACCCTCTATCTATAAAAATAACGGAGATACTTCGCAAAAGTACCCAAAATGGGACACCCCGTACTAGAAAACTTAACCTCAAAAAAAGTTATGTTCAAAAGTATTCGGTACGAACCGTGTAAGTAGCGCCCTCTATGAGAGGCAGATATAAAAACAAATTAACGCTTCCAAAACATATTCGTACAACATTTAATTACAATGTTGTCAGTAGCCGACATACATAATCGTAAGAAATGTGAATAATTTTCTTGTTTTCAATACCCTGTATCTTGAAAGCGGATGCCAATACGATAATTTTTTACTCAGCAAACTCAACTTATTTTGCAGTGTTGTATCTATCCTATCAACGGGATCCCCTTTTTACGAAACACCCTGTATGTATTGGATATATTGAAACAATGGTTAAAAATAACAATTTACACATTTATTATAAGAAATAACGCATGACGCACGTTTTGGTGGAACTTTTTAGCATCTGAAGAAGGTGAAGTTCCACCGAATCGTGCGTCATGCGTTATTTCTTATAATAAATGTGTAAATTGTTATTTTTAACCATTGTTTCAATATGTTTATTAATTTACACCAAGTATCGGCCCAATCAATCCAAAATATATTAGATATATAATAAACATTTTTTTTTTAGAGTTTGCAGTTGTTTTAAAAAGTGGAAGTCTCACTGCAAAAATAGGAGAAGAAATTAAGAATCCAGTAGAATCCATCCAAAAGGCAATAGGTGGTGTAAAGTCGGCTTTGTTCTCGTTTGGTTCGAACATAAAAGCAACTTTGATAGGTTAGAATAGCAAATATGTTTGACTATTTAATTGATGAAGCTAACATTGAATTTTCAATTCAAATTGCAGTAAATACATATTTTATACTGAATCTACATCTAATGTGTTACTTTCTGAATTATTTTCTATCTTTATTGAACCGTTTTTTTATCGAAGAATTAAATTTTTTTTTGGCTATTGCAATAACGGTTTGTATGAGGTAGTCAATTTGATTGAATTGAAATTTAAAATGTTCAGGTATATCTCTTCACAGAAAGTAAGAGTCGATTTTGTTTGTAGAGAAGAGATAGATACCAATTTCCGAACTTTTTTAAGAGTTCGAGAAGAAAAAAAATATTGAAAATTTATTGAACAATACAAATAATATTCTTTTTCTAGAAGGATTATTGAATGATCTGTATTATTGTCACATATTGAATCTTCAAACTATGACCATTATTGGAGATCTGATACATATTTGAGATCCAATTAAGTATGAGTTTGATTCATACTCTGAATTGAAACTAGCGTACTAGTATTTTCAAAGTACCTATATAACAAATCTCCTTCATTATTTATATATTATCATATTAATATTGATCCTATTAATATACACACATCGGCAAATTTAAAGGAACGGAGATATACTTTCGTAAATGAAAGGTATTTTTGCTTTATTCGGTTTTTGTGCTGCGTAGGTCTAGAAGCCATGTCTTTTTTACACAATTGTCATTCATTATGCACATTTTTATCAAGTTAGTCAACGTCAAAGCCAAATCAAAGCGGAAATATCTGTCGATTGATACATTACATTTGAAATGCGTATTTTCTCCACGTAGAATTTCCTAGTTTTTCGTAAGTAAACGTTTGAGTTTAGTTGGTTTTTGTTTACTATCATCATTTTGATTGTGAAGCAGTAAATAATGAGTGATTTAGCACCCACTGAAATCGCTAGGGCAGTAGCAATGATCGAAAATGGTCGATCTTACAATGATGTTGCCAACATGTTTGGGAAATCAAAATCGACGATCCATCGTAGTGTTATGCGATGGATGCAAACTGGAGAGTATGTGAGGAGAGAAGGTCAAGGCAGAAAACGCTCAACCACGGCCATAGATGACCAATTTATCACATTGCAAACACTCCGCAATAGGCGTCGAACCACAGTTCAAACAAGAAACGAATTGGAGGAAGTTCGTGGAACCTCCATAAGTAAACGTAAAGTGAGGAGAAGACTCAAAGAAATTGATTTGAAGGCGTATAGGTCAAAAAAAGCACCACAACTCTAGAGACGTCACCGAGGAGCGTGACTAGATTTTGCTCGAGAACACCAAAATTGGAACGATCAATGGGGTAATGTTTTGTTCACGGATGAGAGCCATTTCTGTGTAAATTCAATAGATGGGAGGAAAAGAGTGTATCATCGTCCAGGAGAATAAAACGAACAATTTAATTTTACTCCTACTGTATCTTTCGGTGGAGGCTCAATTATGGTGTGGGGTGGCATACGTTTAGGAGCACGCACAGAGTTGGTGGTTATTGATGGCGGTGCTTTAATGGCAGATAGGTACATGAGGGATATTCTGCAAGATCATGTAATACCTTTTGCCCCATTTATCGGGGCAGATTTTCTCTTGATGCAAGACAATGCTCGCCCGCACGTAGCTCGTTGTTTAACTGAATATTTAAATCAGGTTCAAATACCGACAATGAATTGGCCTGCATTTTCTCCAGACATGAATCCAATTGAACATATCTGGGACGTGCTAGGCAGACAACTTAGGTCAAGAATTCCTGCTGTTCGAAACTTGGAAGAAGCAAGAACTGCTTTTATGGAAATACGGGAGAATTTGCCTCAAGAAATGATCGACAACGTCATCAGAAGTATGGTAACATGAATGGTTGCAGTTATAAGGGCTCGTGGAGGAAACACACGTTATTGAAAAAAATGTTCCTTGTGATTTTGCGTTACCATTAAATGTTTAAGACGACAATAAGTATACAACTGAGTTTTTAATTTTTAGTCTTAAGTTTTTAGACAGGCTCAAAAAGCGGATAAAACTTTGCAAAACAAATTGAAATCAACTAAACCATCCGTTAAATATTCCTGTTGAATGATTCTTTTCAAATGTGCCGCAAAAAAAAATGTTGAGGAAAAATAATACAATTCATCTCCGTTCCTTTAAATTTGCCGGTGTGTTTATATATATATATATATATATATATATATATATATATATATATATATATATATATATATATATATATAAATATATATATATATATATATATATATATATATATATATATATATATATATATATATATATATATATATACATACACCGGCACGAAAACTGGAGCACTTGAATATTTTTGAATAAACTTCAAATTTGAATGCTTTGTGATGTTTTATTATTATAATATCTTATACACAAAGAAAACAATATGTTTTACGTATTTTTTAACATTAATTGAACCTTTAATTGAAGAAAAAAAGTGTTTTTGAGTAAAAATCATAAATTCCATAGATCTTGCTACTGCAGTGTGCATAGTTGACCACGAACCCATCTCAACAATGCTGTTGTTGTCATTGTTGTGAGGAATCTGACAGATCGAAACATGTTTGAAAGTTGTTCTGCATGAAAAATATGGATGTTAATCCCGACACAGCGGCTGCTATTGTTGCGTTGCTTCAAGACGGAAGAAGTGAGCGATATGTTTCCCGAGAGTATCATGTTTCCAATAGCACTGTTCGCCGTATTTTCACACGTTTTCTGGAAACTGAAGGTTACACCAGACGACCTGGAACTGGTCCCCGACGTAGAACTAGCGCTCGTGATGATCGTTTTATCATCTTACAAAGTCTGCGAAATCGTCATGCTACAGCTGTTGAAATCAGAAATCGACTTCAGCACGTCCGGCAAACCAATGTAAGCGAACGGAAAGTTAGACGACGACTGAGAGAAGCCAATCTTATCAGTTGTAGACCTGCAACAGGCCCAGAACGTCTTAGGCGTCATCGTGTTGCGCGACTTCAGTTTGCCAGAAATCATCAGGACTGGGGTGATGATTTCTGGCAAATGAATGGGGGCACGTGTTGTTCACCGATGAGTCCAGATTTAGCCTGCAGTCTCCAGATGGTTGTGAGAGAGTATGGCGAAGGCCACACGAGCGTTTTGCAGAATGTAACTTCAGATCTAGAACGGGATACCAAGGGGGCTCAGTTATGTTGTGGGCCGGAATTTTTCTGAAAGCATACACAGAATTATACATCCTTCCGAGAGGATCCTTAACTGCTGCCAGGTACATTGAGAACGTTCTGCAAGATTTTGTTGTCCCTTATGTTGGCTTTATTGGAAATGACTTTCTTTTGATGCATGATAATGCCCGACCTCACACCGCGATGATAACTCAACAGTACTTAAACGAGGTAAATATTCCTGTTATGGGGTGGCCTGCGGTGAGTCCGGATGTTAATCCCATAGAACATGTTTGGGACATGCTTGGGCGAAAGATCCGAAGTCGGGTTCCTGCTCCTTCAACTTTAAATCAGTTGCAACAAGCTCTTCTAGAGGAATGGGAACTTATTCCACAAGTGGACATTCGCCACTTGATTTTAGGCATGCCAAGGAGGATACAGGCAGTAATTCGAGCACGTGGGGGCAACACCCGTTATTAAGAATGCGGCTCCCCAGTTTTTGCTAGCAAGTCGTTTCAGTTTTGATTAATTTAAGGTAATTTTTACACAACACCAGTTTGTGCGTTTTCGTCCTAGTTTCTCAAATTGTTACAAAACACTCTTTTTTTTTCAATTATATGTAAAATTGTTGTTGGATAATATATAAAACATGTTGTTTTCTTTGTGTGTATGATATTATAATGATGAAACATCACAAAGCATTAAAATTTGTAGTTTGTTTGAAAATATTCCACTGCTCCTGTTTTCGTGCCGGTGAGTGTATATATATACCTATATATATATATATATATATATATATATATATATATATATATATATATATATATATATATATATATATATATATATATATATATATATATATTTCTCAGTACTGATTTTCTTACTACTGGATGAATTCCGCAGGAGGCAAAAATGCATTTGATGGAGGGGGAATCATTAAAGAAATCAGGGATGCTCTCGTGACTCCTTTCCAGGCAACAAAGGAATTTTTACAAAACTCGGCAATAATTTTGAAAGGCGTAATTGATGATTCAGTAGGCAAATTCAAGGGTAAGTCATTTTAGAATAATAGGTTCTAATGTATAGATGCTTAGAGATTTAGAAAATCAAAAATGTTCTACCTTTTTTATGAGCTACTCTCATCAGCAGGAAAAGCGAAAGCTTATAGAGATTGAACAATTCTGAAAGAAGAGCCTTCTATAGATTTGCGCTTTCTTATATAGTGATGTTCTGGTTTTTGAGATGTACACGGCAAATTGTTTTTCAAATCATGAAAAATATACTTGTTGACCATGGTCAATTTTATACATTAAAGTGAACAAGGAAAATTCTTGAATAATTTAAAAAATTATCAAACAACTTTCCAAGGGAGCTGGTTATACGTATTCCACAACGCAAAATCAAAAGAGTATATCTTCATGTCAGGAGGTACGTGTTTGCGCGACGAATTTCTGCATTTTCGGTCTAAGCGGTGAATTGTTGGTTCCCAATATCTTTGGTGGAAGGGCGCTCTGGGTTGTTATCCAGACAGTGTTACTGACCACCATTTGTATTGGGGAACAATTACAAATTTGTTAATTCACTCCGAGTCAAATAAGCTGCACTGATGAGATCTAATAAGATAGAAACAGCTGTATGCTGACTTTGAGTTGGGGTGACTAGACAATTTCTATAATTCACCGTTCGATTGTCAATGCAGATTTTGCGTTGCGGAATACGTATAACCAGCTCCCTTGAAAAATAATTTTTCAAATTATTAAAGAATTTTCCTTGTTCACTTTATGTAATGTACAGATTTTTAAAATTATTTGCACATAATTGAGCTTCTAGTTGAATGATGGAGTCAACGGCTATAGAACACCTGTCAAGATTATAAAAAACCTAAGTTGACAACTTTCCTCCTAACATCGTGAGTGAACGAAGCTGCTGATGGATTTGAATCAGTCAATCGATGTTTGCGAAAAACAAAAAATAACGTTGTTTTCCTATATACTCTCATTTCGTTACATTTTATCAAGAAATGTAGACAGCTGTCCATAAATGTAAATCTGACTCTCAACTTTGTTAAGCTAGTCAGTTGAATCATTTTCAAATTTGTTTTACACTGAATACTGAAATTGGTATATTGAAATGATTCTATACCGGATTCATTCTCATGATTGACCAATTGGTAGTTATTTTAATATAAAGTTAAATAATGACTTCTAGCATCTTCTTCGTGTGTATTCTCAGAAGTTCTCTCGGAAAATGAAGCCTTGAATTATATACGATATTCATCGAATCTAAAGTAGTTAATTTTTTTCCATTTGCCAGGTTTCCTAGATCAGTTGCAGTCAGGAAGCTTCAGCGAAAAAGTGAGTGCTTTACTAGCTTCAGGAGCTTCACCTGTAGTAGCAGTACAAGAAATATGGACTCTGGTCATAAAAACGTCTGCTGCATTCAAAGCATCAGTAGCCTCTACAACTGTAGGTAAGAATTATTGTAAATCATTTTTCTACCTCTGAGAAAGTAATAAGTCAATGAAGAACAAACTTAAGATTTACTGCAATATAAATATTTGTTCTTTTCATTGGAACTGCTAACACATTCCCAAAAATACCTATTACAATGCGAATTATAATATCCTTCGATTATTTTTCTCCTGAAAATGTACCTATATATATATATATATATATATATATATATATATATATATATATATATATATATATATACACTGCTCAAAAAAATTAGAGGAACACTTTTGAATAACCTTGTAACTTATGAAGTGATAGTTATATACAGATGAACATTTATATTCTTAAAGACACATATTTGCTTCTAATAAATCGATTTGTAGAACCTTCAACTAATTCTTCATTCGTAAACTAAGATTAATAATTTAAAAAAAGTGCGAATAACAAAATGAAATGAAGAGATTTTTCAATACTAATGTTCCGCTATCTGACACCCAATGGGCTTCAGTATCGCGTGTGCCCTCCAGCAGCACGAATTACTTCTTGGCATCTTCTTGGCATACTCCTCACGAGCCTTCGAATGTCTTCCTGTGGTATACTGTCCCACTCTTCGACCAGGGCTTCTGTTAGTTGCTGAAGGGTTTGAGGAGGATTTGGACGATGTCGAATACGTCTATCGAATATATCCCATAAGTGTTCAATTGGATTAAGGTCAGGGCTTATCGCTGGCCAATCCATTTTACGAATTTCATGCTCGTTAAGAAAATCTATAGTAATCGCAGCAGTATGAGGCCTTGCATTATCCTGCATAAAAAGAAAATCAGGACCTATACCATATGCTGCAGGAATAACGTGATCTGACAGAATGATATCAATATATCTTGCAGCTGTAAGACTTCCTGGTATCACTACGAGATCGGTTTTTTCCTCCAAACTTATTCCACCCCAGACCATTACCGAACCATCTCCAAATCTGGATACTTCTTGTATAGCAGCAGCGGAGTATCGTTCATTATGGCGTCTATACACACGCACCCGGCCATCACAACGAGTGAGACGGAATCTTGATTCGTCTGTAAACAGTACTGGTCTCCATTGTCGGAGTTGCCATCTCAAATGATGACGAGCAAAGTCTAATCGCATAATTTTCTGATGTCGTGTTAAAACAGGTTTTCTCACCGGCCTTCTTGGTTTTAAATGTGCTTCTCGTAATGTTTCTAACAGTCTGGTCAGAAATGGTTACCTGAAAGCCATCCTAAGTGTAATTTCAACATCTTTTGCTGTCGCTATCCGTTTTCGCAAACAAGAAAGTAATAAATATCGATCCTGAATTTGTGTAATCTTTCGCTTTCGACCTTGTCCGGTACGGCTTTTATATAGTCCTGTCTCTCTATAGCGGTCGTACACACGTTTAATGACTGACGGACTGCGATTAAAATTTCTTGCTACTTGTCGAATTTTAACACCATTTTCAATTAAAGCTATAGGACGAGCGACTTCTATCTCGCTAAGATTTCTCATTTTGACAGATAATGAATTCAACAACTACAAACTGTCATGCCGTTGCTCATTGAAGCTCTCTAAGCCTGCCTCAACATAAAATCTAAATAGAAATATTTTTATAATCACTCTATTTTTTGTACTTGCTGTGAAGTATTGAACTTATCTCGAAAAAATGGGCATCATTACGTTTCTTTTTTAACAAATCATAAAATAAAATGCAAATCAATTATGAAAATACACTCCTGGACAAAAAAAAACCGGACAAACAAAATGTTGTTCAAATTGAATCTTGAATAACTTTTTCAGTTTTGCATGGATATTGATCATTCTTGTGTCAAGTTGTAGGCACTAACATCTCGATTCTCATCTAATGCCTAGCTTACAAAACTTTCGAATGTACTTGGTTTTATACAAGGTAGAACCAAAAGTTTCTTTTCGCCCTAAATTTCTAAACACTCTGTGGAAGAATTTAATGACACAATGATGAATATATTTACTACATTTTTAAGCCATACCTTTCCTTAACATTCCCTTATTTCATTCATATCCATATCTTTATTCTTAAAGAAAACACAAATTTTTAGAGAAAAAGATGCAATTTATAGGAATGTGTTTATAAAATATGCAATTTACAACAGTAATCAAATATGAAAACAGAATAAACATTAATATCGCGTACTACCCCCTCGTGCTCCAATTACTGCTGCCATTCGACGTGGTAGGCTTTGAATGCAATTAGCAATCGCCCTTTGCGGAATGTTATCCCACTCTTCAAGAAGTGCCACTCGAAGATCTGGAATTGTTTCTAATTGTCGGTTCCGAACAAGCCTTCCTAACATGTCCCACACATGCTCAATCGGATTTAGATCAGGGCTTCGTGGAGGCCAATCTAATCGTGAATACCCATTTCATCCAGATAATCGTTGACAACTCTTGCGACATGAGGTCTGGCATTATCGTGCATCAAATAAAAATTCTCACCAACAAAAGGGGCAAAAGGAATAACATGATCCGCTAAACATTCTTCGATATAACGGTTAGAAGTTAAAGCGCCGTTTTCGATTAAAACAAGGTCTGTAGGGCTTCTATTGAAATTCCAGCCCACATCATGATACTACCGCCTCCAAAAGGTGTTCTTGGAGATATGCAACAATCCGAAAATCGTTCTCCTTGCCTCCTCCATACACGCTCACGCCCATCTGGTGAACGCAAACAAAAACGCGATTCATCTGTGAACAGCACACATCCCCACTCTTCGTCATTAAAGTCTCTATGATTACGGGCAAAAGTTAATCGTTGAGCACGATGGGCTGCAAGTAGAGCTGGACAAGCTGCTGGTCTCCTTGACATCAATCCCTGTTCATGTAATCTACGGCGAACCGTTCGTCCAGACACTCTTGTATGCCGTACATGTCCAAGTCGGCAGCTAATAACATCAGATGTTATTTTGCTATCCCGTAACGCATTTAGAGTAATAAAATGATCATCTCTCTGGTTTGTAGCTCGTCGTCTTCCCGATCCTGGACCTCGCACGTATTCACCAGTCTGGCGGAAGCGACTGATCGCATCAATAATCGTGCTTCTGGCTCTACCCAACACATTTGCAATGTAACGTATATCACGATTATCGTCTTTTAATGCAACAGCTCGTGCAACATCTTCAAGTCTTATGTTGAAAAAATATTGAATGCCAAATGACAACATACTGACATTTGATAAACATGAATGTGAATAATAATTGTAACGTTACTAAGCAACGTAATGCCAAGATTGCCTGAGAGAAATGTAATGCCCGCCATATACGCTACGAGAGACCGGATAGGAAACCTGTGCAGGTATACCTGCGCAGGTCTGTGTACGTACAAAAAATGCAAATACTATCCCCACATACGCTCCGGTCTACCTGCGCAGGTAGACCGGAGCGTATGTGGGGATAGTATTTGCATTTTTTGTACGTACACAGACCTGCGCAGGTATACCTGCACAGGTTTCCTATCGGGTCTACCGTAACGTATATGGCGGGCAAATTTCTCTTTTTAGGGTGAAATGCATCTTTTTGTCTTAAAATTTGTGTTTTATTTAAGAATAAAGATATGGATATGAATGAAATAAGGGACTGTTAAGGAAAGTTACGGCTTGAAAATGTAGTAAAAATATTCATCATTGTGTCATTAAATTCTTCCACAGAGTGTTTAGAAATTTAGGGCGAAAAGAAACTTTTGGTTTTACCTTGTATAAAACCAAGTACATTCGAAAGTTTTGTAAGCTAGGAATTAGATGAGCATCGAGATGATAGTGCCTACAACTTGACACAAAAATGATCAAAATCCATGCAAAAATGAAAACGTTATTCAAGGTTCAATTTTAACAGGATTTTGTTTGTCCGGTTTTTTATGTCCAGGAGGGTATAATTTCCATTTGTTAATAACAACAAGCGAAAAAGTTACAGGGTTATCCAAAAGTGTTCCTCTAAATTTTTTGAGCGGTGTATATATACATATATATGATATTGGATATATTCTCGACCGTAACAAATCAACATTCAAGCTTTCCTATACAATTGTTTGAATATATATATATATATATATATATATATATATATATATATATATATATATATATATATATTTATATATAATATATGTATATATATATATAAATATATATATATATATATATATATATATATTTATATTAATATATATATATATATATATATATATAATATTATTATTAGGTACTTCACATTTTCTTCAAAAGAGACTCAATATATATATATATATATATATATATATATATATATATATATATATATATATGTATATATATATAACGTAATTTTCACTTGATTATACAGTTACAAGGCAAACGACAGCTGTTCGCCGGAGAGCAATAATGGGTGTGATTTGTTTTTCTTTTAATAACTGATTCTGAATTGTATTGAACACTGATTTAAATAAAATTTTATTTTATGAGAGCGCCAATTAGTTTGAGTCTAATTAAACTGATTTCATTCGTGCTAAACTAATAAACTCACGAATGACAAAAAATATGATAAGGAAATAATACAATAAATGGTGAACTGGATTTTTACAACTAAGATATATTCAATCTCAGTTATTAAGATATATTTATTTTCGTGATGTTCGGAAACAGCATTGGTACTCACTTTGAACAATGGTTACTATAGAATGTTGGTGGAGACGTTAATTCGGAGATGGTGATGTCTTCGACTTTTACAATTGATCCAGTAATCGAAAAGAAATTTGAAATCTTCTTCTGAGGAACGACGTGGAAATCGATCAGTATCGGGCGTTAGCTGGATACTCAAATTTTTCAAGTATGTGGAATCCGAATAAAAGAAAAAAAAACCCTTTTAGAAAGGGTTTTTCTTTAAAGCACAGTATTCAATATCGATAATAGAATAACGAGAAACTAATTTTATTCGTACAAATCCTCTCAAGAGACTATGATTCTGATTCGTTATTATTATATTCTCGATAGCATACGAAAACTCGAATTAATTCTTGAAATAGACAAAGGATTTCACTTACTCGTTTCGCGATAAGTTTTTATACATATTTTTTTTGTTAAATGCGCCACCGTCTCGAAATCAACATCTCCCCACTTTTAATTGTACAGAACTCTGTAATGCAAGTGTAAATGTTTCGATCTAATTATTGTTTCTTAATACAGATGGTACAGTCTACTACCAAACATAATGCTGGAGGAATTTGATCTTGAAAATAAATTCAAAGCGCTGAAATATACCATTCAATATATTTGATATTTTCTTAATGCTACATAATATATAACGGGTGATTCATTTAGAGGTACTTTTTGTGGTGGGGATTTAATTGCAGATTGCGCATGCCTCGTGTCAACTGAAGTAACATTATTGTTCAGTAGTGTTTGACAATTCATAATGGAAAGACTTAGCCCAACACAGCGTCTACAAATTGTTCAACTGTTTTACGAAAATGGGCGTTCTACGAGGAATGTGTTTCGGGCGCTTAGAGCATCTTATGGTCCACATAATCGGCCTACCGAACGCACAATTCGCTCTACTATCAATGAGTTTGAGACCCAATTTTCATTACTGAATAATACTCGACCTAATAGACCTCATCCAGCACGTAGTGGAGCAAATATAGGGGCGGTCGCGGAGAGTGTACACGAAGACCGTGAATTGTCAATTCGTCGCCGTTCTCAACAACTTCGCCTGTCATATTCAACAACTTGGCGTATTTTACGTAAGGATCTTTCTTTAAAAGCTTACAAAATTCAATTAGTGCAGGAACTGAAGCCGGCTGACCTTCCGAATCGTTTCCGTTTTAGTCGCTGGGCTCTTGACAAGCTTGCAGAAGATCCACTGTTTTCGACAAAAATATTGTTTACCGATGAGGCCCATTTTTGGCTTAATGGGTTCGTGAATAAACAAAATGCCCGTATTTGGGGTGCTGAACAACCCGAAGAGGTTCAAGAGCTACCATTAAACCCAGAAAAAACAACTGTTTGGAGTGGTTTATGGGCCGGTGGAATAATCGGTCCATATTTCTTCAAAACAGAGGCCGGCCGGAACATTACTGTGAATGGTGACCGTTATCGCGCCATGATAACAGACTATTTGATACCAGAAATTGAAGCCCGTGGTCTCGACGAAATTTGGTTCCAACAAGATGGCGCCACTTGCCATACAGCCCGTGAAACCATGGCTTTACTGCGAGAGCGATTCGGCGAACAGCTCATTTCACGCTTTGGACCAGTGAATTGGCCGGCTAGATCATGTGACATCACACCTCTTGACTTTTTCCTTTGGGGCTATGTGAAGTCCAAAGTCTACGTGGATAAGCCGGCTACGATTGAGGCATTGGAGGCCAATATTACTCGAGTCATTGGCCAAATACCACTCGAAATACTCATACGCGTCATTGAAAATTGGAATTACAGAATGGACGTTGTTAACCGTAGTCGCGGACAACATTTGAAAGAAATTATCTTTAAAAAATAATTGTAAAGAATGGTTCTTTTGTTTGATAATAAAGATTATAAAATAAAATTGTTTTTATTCATTTTTTGTTATTAAAAAAAAAATACCTCTAAATGAATCATCCTTTATATATATATATATATATATATATATATATATATATATATATATATATATATATATATATATATATATATATATATATATATTGATATAAAAGTGTAACTCAAGAAATTATATTTTTATTTTGATTATGCAAATATGATTCTGCCGTTTATGAGACATTAGACTCATTAGAGCTAATGTTGTTTGTTTGTTCAAACGTCAGATTGAAGAATTGTCTCCTCTCTTTTGAAGAATATCTGAAGTACCTAAGAATAATATAAATTCTATTTCTCAATAGTTTGTTGGCCGCAATTTAATTTATGACGTTCAACGGCAGTTCAGAAAATAAGGGCTGCATTATTTCCTTACTACTCGTTTATGTTTTTGTGTAACTTCAGATTGACTACAATAGAAATTATTTTTTCAGCTCTAGTCCAACCACTTCTGGGTACTACCTTAACTCGCCAGTTAGGTAAATTAACGAATTTACCGTTTGATATAACGCAAGGAATATGGAATAGTGTGAAATCATGGTCAAAGAAACTAGATGGTGAGCCTGAACGAATTTTTGAAGAAATAGTATAAATATTCATCACTTGAGAATATAGTGGTATTTTCATGAATGATACATTTTCCAAGAAATATTCTTGTTTTAGATTATGTTTCTGAAATTACTGGTGGAGAAAGTTTGAGCGCACGTATCAACGTCGTATTGTTCCATCCAGTTGACACCATCAAAAGAACTTGGAGTACCACAATCATTACTGCAAAAAGTAAGTTGGAAACTTTGTTACAAGTTATACAAATTTTCGTATTCAATTCTTAATATAAATGAAAATTCAATTATTTGTGATATAAATATTATCGATGTTTAGTGAACGTTATTTAATTAAGGCTTATTGTGAATAATGCAGACCACAACTGATATTGCTGTTATTCACGACTTCTAATAGAATTAACTTTTTACTTTTTTCAAAACGATATATTTGACAATTCTATATAAATCTGACAATCTCACAACCACCTTTGTTACTCATATTGTGTTTCCTAAATCAACCCAACATATTCAATTCTAACATCCTCCCCCCGTTACAATTTGCGAATCAGGAAAATTAAAAAATTGTAACTAATCAAAACCAAAACGTTGTGGTTTCTTGACGCTTCTTCCAACTCTCGTCACAGTGGTGACACCATCATCAATCAGCTGCTGCACTTGCTCGACATCTTCTCCTCTGTGTCCTTTCCTTCAGTAACTTCCTCTTCTGTCTTGTTTCCCCTTTGATTAGAGCTCTCCAATTCTTTTGTTTCCTGAATCCTAATCTCCAAAGGAAACAGTCGTTGAAATGGTCGATTCATCTCTCCATTCTTAGTCTTGACTTTTCTTGCTACTCTTGGTTTTCCATCTTTACCCGAATATATTTCCACAATTCTTGCTAATGGCCAATCTATTCTTTTAACATTATCGGCGCCAACGTAGACGATGTCCCCAACTGTCAAACTACCCTGTCTCCTCCGACCAGTGTTCGCTAAGTTCGCTAAATACTCTTTTCGGAATCGACTTCGAAAATTATCTCGTAATTTCTGTATGTATCGGTAAGCGGGGATTTCGGGATTTACTAAAGCGCGGCAGATTAATATACAGGGGGATACCTTGTACCCGGTTAAGTACCTCCACAAAACATGAGGCCCATATATAAGGCCGCCGTGAGGGATACAGGATCAGATTAGTGAAAAAAAATTGACCATCAGAAATTCTCGGGCGCGTCAGATTAAGGTAGGGTGAGTTAATTACATCCTAAAAAGTGTATATTCCACTAATCTGACAATTTGAGAGTGACGTAAAGAAAGGGGAGGGCAACAAAGTTGTAAAAAAAAAAACGTCATCTCGACATTCTCGAGCGTAGCAAAATTTTTTTTTATTTTGAAGGAAATAATTCAAGAATAATGAAAAATATATAATCTGACGATTTCCGCAAGCCGAAATAACAAAAATTCGTCGATAAAGTTAAATGCGTGCAGCTGCGTGATGCCTACATTTCCTTCTCCGCGTTCCTATTCCTCTCTCACTCTTTCTCTATCTATTACTCTCTCACTCCGTCCCCAGTCTGGTTTCGATTCGGACCGATAGATTTTGAGAAATTTTGAAAAATTGGATTTTTTGGAATAACTTTTAAACGGCTTTATCGATCAACTTCAAAAACTAATCCGCCTTTGAGCTTGAAAAACCACGTCGATCGCCACCAAGCTGGTCAAAATCGGTTGATTCGTTCGAGAGATATCGTGAACGAAAGAAACCCGAAAAAGTGTTTTTTCGGGATTACTCCGAAATGTTTGGTTCGATCAATTAAAATTGCAAAATTACTCATGAGGATGATAAAACTGCGTCAAATGCCACCAACCGCGTGAAAATTGCTTGGTCAATTCAAAAGTTATTGCGGTTTGAAAATTCCAAAAATAGTGTTCTATGAAACTTCTATCAGAATTTCGAGCTGGGAGAGCTCAAATGCATAGAAATATTATTTCTTTGAACTCAGCGAGCTCAAAATATCACATAAATTATAATGGAATGGAATTAGCGGGAAGTTGCAGGGATAGCCTTTAAGGTGAACCGTTTTTCTAATTTTTTTTTGTCAGATCAGGCGAATCCCTCTAGATAATCGTCAGATTATGCGACAGTGCGTTTAGAACATAAAGATGAACCATATATATCTTAATCTGACGCGCTTGAGTATTTCAAAATGGCGATTTTTTTTTGCATATTATGAAAATGGCCGCGAGTTTGCGTCCCATCGAAATCGTCAGATTAGTGAATGAGAGCTTTTTTTTGGTGCACTTAACACTCCCTTAGAAAATCTGACGCGCTCGATAAAATTTTTTTTTTTCATTTTCAACCCTTACATACAACCACCCGCATCATGCAAACGATCAGATTAACATACGTACATTATTAAAAATACGTAGGGCATTGATGCTATCAATATCTGACGCGCTCGAGGATATCCATGCAACAGTTTTTTTTACATATATTTTTTTTTTTTTTTGAAATCACCTTTATTCATTAAATCATAATAATTTCTTTACATAATTAAATGTTACTTCTAAACAATGCCTGAGAGCACTGGTATCGAAGTATTTAAACATACAGAAGTGTTTGAAAAATATTGAATTAAATTTAGATATAATTGTAATAAAATATAAATAAATACTCTAGATAAACAAAAACCAACCCGATTACTAAACTATGTGACAAAATCAACTAATAATCAACCTTATAATTAACCAACAGTTCCAAAAAAATGAGATTGAACCCTTATTCTAATCGTTATAACTTAAGTAAACTTCTAAATTAAAACAAGTTCTGTAGCAAAATCAGAATAATTCAAATAAACCGTGAAAATAAAAACTAGAGAAAAGGAACCATCACAACGCCAGAACTATGTCATACTCAAATACATATTAATACTTCTAAGAAATTTGCTGATTCCATCTATTTCCTTCACTGAGCCAGGTAACTGATTATAAACAGAAAATGCCTTCGAAATAGGATTATTGATCCCAAATTCAGTCCTTACATTAGTCAAATATATGTTACATAATTTCCTGGTGTTATGTGAATGAACATCCCTCAAGAACCTATACTCTGTGTTCGATTTCTGTTTTCCATGAACTATTTTATAGATGAGCTTACATTGCTCCAGTTCTTTCAGCTTAGCCAAATCAAACAGTTTGAGATCGGTGTAAATTTGCTTTGTACTAGTTCGTCTATCAATATTGAACAGTATTTTTGTGAATTCATTTTGCAGAATCTGCATTCTACCAAAATTTGAATTGCTACATGTTCCCCATACTGCAATCAGATATCTCACATGTGAGAGAAAGAACGCATTATAAACATTGTATTTAGTATTTATAGTCAAATAAGTTCTAGTTCTATAAAGTATTGTATACATAGGCGTAATTTTATCTCTTAAGTGGTCAATATGTCGTCTCCAGCTCAGCGTGGAATCTAAAACAAGTCCTAGGTACTTTACATTTATATTTAAAAATCTATAGCCGCTTCCCCCACCGATGTAAAGGTATATATCATATAACATTTTTTTCTTCTTATCATCTAAGCTTTGCAACCCAATAGGTCTCTACGACGCTCGAGTAAATCCCCATTTAGCATCGTGGGCTCCCCTACCATGACGTCTTATCAGGCTGTTTCTATCTATGTCATCAAATTCTGGCAATTCGTTCGTTTTCAGGTCCATAATGAACATTGAAGGGCTCAAAGGCATCAAAGCATCATCTTCTGAAAAATATGTTAGTGGACGAGCATTTATGATTGCTTCACAATCACATAAGAGGGTATTCAATTCTTCGTAGGTTACAGTTGCTTTCCCAAGATTTCTTCGCAACAGTTCCTTTGCCATCCTAACTATCCTTTCCCACCATCCTCCGGGATCAAATAGTTTTTGAGCAACTGATAACCCTCTCTTTGTCATAGGACAACTATCTATTTTATTCAATGAGCTAATATCACAGAAAATTGTATCTTCGTCAAAATTCCATAATAAACCTAATACCCCAACTATATTTACAATTGAATGAGTACTCGATACTTTATAACTCGAACTTGCCTCATTATGATTATGAACCCATCCTATCAGATTGACATTTGCTGAACTCATCAGAAAAATACTATTACCGATAAACTGTTGTAATTCTACTTCATTACTGACACTTGAGACACAATTATCCACATAAAAAGAACATTTCAAGTTTTCTGCAGTCTCTTCAGTCTCTTTTAAAAATGTCGGTGCCCTATCCAAATGATATGATATGGTGGCTGAAAGAAGAAAAGGACTAGATTTGACACCAAATACAACCCTACAATGTTTATATATTTTCATTTCTTCTTTTGAGTAATCCTTCCACCACAAAAATCGTAAATGATCCCTATTTTCTTGTTTGATACGAATTTGCAAAAATGCTTTTTCGATATCAGAAATGACACCAATAACACCTATGCGGAATTTGAGTAGAAGTGAAGGAATCATTTCTAAAAAATTAGGTCCCGTTTTCAAACAGGCATTCAATGAATTACCACAGTCATATATCCTTAGCTGAAGCATCGAAGACCGGTCGAATTCTCGTCGTTGTGCTGGATTTTTTATCGCTGCATGGTGAGGTATGTAGTGTATTCCCTGCTTTTTCTCATCGCTTTCGATTTCTTCAATTATTCCTAATTCTTCCCATTGATTGAAAACTCCTTCATAATCGTCGAATAATTTCCGGTCAATCAATCTCTTCGTATTGGACTTCAATCTCTTCTGCGCCAAAATTTCATTTTTATTAAGTGTGGGATGGCCTTCAGCCCAAGGTAAATCAACTTGATATCTACTATCATGCTGAGAAATCGTGCCATAGAAAGTTTGCAATGTTTCTTCTTCCAGAACATCTCTTTTCTTCACTTTTGGTGGATCTCCAATACTCAAGGCACTTTCAACCTTTTTATTTTCTTTCTTTTCAGAATCATTCCTTTTGGTGATTAAGTCAGGACACATAATAGTGTAATGCCTTTTGGCACATATCAAGCATTTCACGAAGGTTTTACAATTATTTATGGCATGATTTTGTTTCAAACAAGCGAAACAACCTCTTTTTTGGATAACACATTCTTTTTTCTGATCAAGAGAAAATGACTGTGCCTTTATGCAGTCCTGGCTTAAATGTGACTTATCACAAAATAAACAATTTGGAATTTTTTTACTGTAGGTTCCTGTTCCGTCGAATTTTCTCAACTCAATCTTTGGCAGATTGAATTTTCTTCTATTACGCTCGTTGCTACCCTACCTTCTTTACTGTGTATATCGCCATCAAATACTCGAAGAAGATTCTCACATTTAGATTGGAATTCGAAATATTTATCTCTGTATGTTTGTATATCTTGATATTCTCGATCCAAATCGTCTGCAAGTGCGTCGGAAAACAAATAATCCCTCAAATTCTCATCTACACTTGCAAGTCTCGCAGCCGAATCTTCTAAATTCTTCAGAACGGACTCTAATTGGTATCTTTCAACGCATTGTCCTTTTTTGATTTCTTCATCCAGGAAATTGATCTTGTCACAAACTACAGTAACTTGTCTTCGTAAGAACCCCCTTTCTTTCTTAACTGATTCCATTGCAGGGTCCTGTCACGGTCGCCAAAATGTGAATAATGCAGACTACAACTGATATTGCTGTTATTCACGACTTCTAATAGAATTAACTTTTTACTTTTTTCAAAACGATATATTTGACAATTCTATATAAATCTGACAATCTCACAACCACCTTTGTTACTCATATTGTGTATCCTAAATCAACCCAACATATTCAATTCTAATGCCCGCCATATACGCTACGGTAGACCGGAGCGTATGTGGGAATAGTATTTGCATTTTTTGTACGTACACAGACCTGCGCAGGTTTCCTATCCGGTCTACCGTAGCGTATATGGCGGGCATTACACTTATAATCATCCTTCGTTCCATTGTTCAATGATCTGTATGTTTTCCACGAGGAAGTCACCCAATTCAGAAACTTGGTTAGTTTTATCTAGTAAGAATAACAAGAATTGCATATTGTTTGTCTCTCATATTTCACAACTCAAGGAACGTGCCACATTTCATCAAGTTGATCTGCAAATTGTACAATAAATTAATAAATACTGTATATTTCGAGAAACGAGAGCTCTGGAATAACTTTTTCTATTTTTAGGAAACGAAAAAGAGCTAACAAAGTTTTTTTTGAGGTTTATCTTCGAAGAATCTTCTCAATTGTCCATTCCAAATATTCCAACTTATTAAAAAATTAGCAAAGCGTTCTAGTACCTGCTAGAATCAGAAATTTTATTACTCGTAGAGGACCACCATTCTGAACATTGATTGATCGACCACATTGAATGGTAGAGTCATCGACTCCGAACAAAAAAAATATTGACACATATTCTCAGTTTCGAAAACAGTTTTATTCTACTTTTAATAATGTCAAGTTTGTATATATTTTGTGTGGAAATGTAGACACGACGTGTTTTTAGTACTGATGCTTTAAATTAGGGCTCCATTATTTAGTATGAAATTTATTCTCTCAGGGGATATGTTTAATTCTTATATTATTGCGCTTCCTGTAACTTCAAAGTTAATGAAGCTTATTCTGATTTGATTTGATATGAATAGGATGGAATATTTCTGAGTATTAGATAATATTGAATTACATTGATGATAACTTTACAAGTCAACTCTTCTGATAATAAATTTTACAAGAGACACAAAAATTCTGTCTCTGATTAATTTAATGAAAATAATATTTTCAACCGTTAGAAAGCCCACAAAAGCTGAAAATATTCACGAACTTGTCGAGAATGTCTAAATCTTCTTCAAATAAATTTGAACACATATTTGGTAGTATTTCAATTTCAAAATCTGGACTTCCGAATTCTCAGTTGTATTCTAATTATATAGGATGTTGTACGATATTGAAATATTCTTCATAATAGGTTAATAACTCAACGAATAAGAAAAGATAAAAATATCATTGAGAACATATCTCAATGATCGGAGTTTGAGTGTCAGAGTTGATGGTGTTTATTCAACGAAAAGAAGAAGCCCGATGAGGGTTCCTCAGGGATCTACGCTTGGGCCACTGCTATTATTACTTTTTATAAACGATCTGGCTAATTTTATTAGTTTGGGCAAAAGTGTCCTCTACGCAGATGACGAAGCAGTAGTGGTATCGGGGGAGGATGTTCGGGAGGTTTCCGCTCGCGTTGAGAGAGTGTGTGACTTGATGGAGCAATGTTGCCAAAGGAATAGACTGATATTGAATAAATCTAAGACAACATTTATGAATTTTCATATCAGAAATCCATTAGATAACACTGATACCATACATTTTGCACAGGAAGTAAAAGATCTGGGTTTCATTGCGGACGCTCGACTGCGGTGGGATTTGCAGATCCAACATGTTTGTAGATGCCTAGCTAAGGCATATTTTGCTATTTTGCAGATGAAATCTGTTTTGAACCCGGTGGATCTGATTGGTATATATTACAGTTTGGCTTACTGTCATCTGTCCTCTGGAGTGCTCCTGTGGGGTTGCTCGGTGGGATGGCGAAGAGTTTTTGTATCCCAGAAGAGACTTGTGAGGTTGCTTTTTGGGCTTCAGCCGAGATACTCCTGTAGGGGGTACTTTATTGAGAACAGACTGCTCACATTCCCGAGTATCTTTATATTGAAAGCTGCATTGCATGCCAAGAAGCACAACCAGGAATTCGAGAAGTTGGGTGATCATAGCAGGTATTGCACAAGGAATGCAAATGTTATGTCGATCCCCAAACACAGATCTTCATTTTACGAGAGATTCCCAAAGTAATCTTCCATCGTAGTATACAATAAGTTACCTGTACATCTGAGTAATTTGACCATGCCCAGATTCAAAACGGCAATAAAAGATTCCTTTTGAATAGAGCATTCTATTCAGTTTCCGAATACTTCTCCTGCTGATTTTTTTTTTCATATTATGTCTTTTGTCTGTGAATTTTACATTATAGAGTGTATTTACATTGCATGTTTTATTTTATGTACAAAAAACGATTATTTTCATATTATATACATTTTTATTATATTTACATTGACGAGTACACGCTGTATAAGCCATACGTACAATAAAGATTATTATTATTATTATTATCAGTCGAACCTAATATACATTTTTATTGACATCGAAAAACTATATTTGTTCAATTGGTTACAACTGGAGAAGATTTTAACATATCACTCATATTGAAGTTATTGACACTATTTGTGAATTAATTTTCATATTATTTCATCTCTAGGTATAACGAAGTTTATTATAGGAGATAAAGCAACAGAACTATTGGAAAATGCCCTCAAGGCACCTTTGTCGACGTTGGATGGTAAGTATTTCATTCGTTTAGAAAAAATCCTTACGATGGACTGATGTAATTTATTGAAACATTCTTTTTGAAATGAATAACATTTTACTCAGAAAGTAATTGAAATGAAGAAATAATGGAACAATGCACAAGAAAAAATAGAAAATAATTTAAAAATGATCGAAAATAGTATAAGTTAAAGGAACACAAATTGTTCTACATCAATCGAAGAAATTCAAATGTATCATTATCTCCAAAAGTAGCTGAGTTATTTAGCTGAAATTTTCGACTTTTCGAAAGTTATCAACAGCAATTTTTTCTATACACAAACATTATTTCAGTGCCATCATAGACGTGCATAGAGGCATGGCTCTAGATAATTTAAAAAAAAATTTATTTGACGTTTTCTTGTTGAAAGGAAAAA
>JARQZK010003707.1:140000-252500 GCA_030704885.1 Cynegetis impunctata | reverse complement strand
TTATGTGTAGATTTCCTTTCTTCAATCTCTGGCGGAGGAAGTTTAAATCTTCAGTTGAAATCTCTGTTCACCAAGCCATTAGATATACTCAACAGTGTTTGGAATAGTACGAAAAATACAATAAGCGGTGAGTTTTTGATTTTTCTTTCAACGAGTTTGCATGATATTTCCCTAATAGGTTTCAGTAAATCCATCTTCGGAGGGGATATAACTGCAAGTATTAGTAAACTTCTGAACTCTCCAACTGCATTCTTAAAAGGCGAGTATATACTTTTTTCAAAAAGTACAAAACACAATTAGTTATTTCTCAATAGAAAGAAAGAAGAAAGAAAGAAAGAAATTTATTCATCATTGAAAATCCTACAACTGTAGTACATACATTTTATAAAATTTTATCAGACTAGTCAAAATACAGACACAAACAGTTCAAAATACATTTAAAATTTGATTACTGGTAATACTAAATATAGGTAAAAATATAAAATTGAGCAGATAAAATACTCCAGTAAATGAAACTTCTACACTGGAAAAGATTTTAAATAGATATACAAATATAAAAGGTATAAAGATCCTTAGGAACCACCATTTATCTTTGGAGGTATATTAAGAAATTATTGGGATAGTAGAAATTCCTCAACAGAGTAAAAAGCATTTTGTAGGAGATTTCATTCTTCCGAATTTTTCCAAAGCGGATGTATTGAATAAAAACAATTTTTTTCACCTAATTTCAAAGGGCTGTAACTTGGAGGGAAAAGGGTGTTGAACAAAAAGTTATATGAAAGACCCCCCTTAATTTTTGCTAAAGAATCACCCATTGAAATCTTTCGCATCAATTCAGAAACACCCTGTATTGTATATATATATATATATATATATATATATATATATATATATATATATATATATATATATATTTATATATATATATACATATATATATACATATAAATAAATATTTATATATATATATATATATAAATAAATATATATATATATATATATATATATATAATTATACATATATAATATATATATATATATATATATATATATATATAAATATAAATATATATATATATATATATATATATAAATATATATATATATATATATATATATATATATATATATATATATATATATATATATATATATATATATATATATATATATATATATATATATATATATATATATGTAGGATAATTACATCGAAAGTTCAACTGAAGAATGCAGTTCAGATAATCTTCGCTTTATTCATTAAATATAGGTAAAAATATAAAATTGAGCAGATAAAATACTCCAGTAAATGAAACTTCTACACTGGAAAAGATTTTAAATAGATATACAAATATAAAAGGTATAAAGATCCTTAGGAACCACCATTTATCTTTGGAGGTATATTAAGAAATTATTGGGATAGTAGAAATTCCTCAACAGAGTAAAAAGCATTTTGTAGGAGATGATTGTATAGAGCTGATTTGAAGCTTCTAAGGCTACATGTGTATCCAAATAGTTTGAGTGCATGGTTGTAGCATATGATACCTTGATAACTTGCAGAGTCTTGTCCCAGAGCCAGACGAGAATAGGGTAATCGTAGTTCTTCTGGTATAGTAGTTGTGAATCAAATTATTTTTGGTATAGTGTGTTTCATTTTTTCTAATATTCATGGCGATCATGTAAATGTACAGGCTGGGCAGGGTCATTATGTCCAACTCCAATGTACTCTTACATGATTCTTTATAATGTAGTCCAGCTAGACATCTTATTACTTTTTTTTGTTGTTTGAAAACTTTTATTGTATGGGCTGAGTTCCCCCCAGAAAGGCAGTCCATAGGATAGGATGGATTGCACAAGTCCATAGTAGATCAGCTTAAGAACATGTAGTGAAACTGTTCCACGTAATTGCTTTATTACAAAACACATACAGCTCATTTTTGAGACAAGGTTTTCTATATGTACCTCCCATGTTAATTTCTGATCTATATTCAGAACTAGATACCTGAACAAATTCACTTGCTCTATGGATTTGTGATTAACCTTTATTAGAGGACAGTAGTCATACGAAATGTTTTTTTGTTGGAAAACCATGAAGACTGTTTTACTGATGTTAATTACTAAACCACTATTTTCACACCATCTGGCGAATTCATCTGCAGCTGAATTGGCTGCTTTTATAGATAGCGGGAGCTTATTCTGAGCCAATATTTCACTAGTATCATCTGCATAGATGATCATTTTCTTCTGGACCACACTGGAGAGTTCTATGTCACTCATAAATATTATAAAGAAAAGAGGAGCCAAAGTTGAACCTTGAGGAACCCCCATTGAAACAGAAGCAGGTATCGATTTCACAGAGTCAATAACCACTATCAGACTCAATCACTTAAAATATAGATTCGTGAAAATATATACGTATATATATATATATATATATATATATATATATATATATATATATATATATATATATATATATATATATATATATATATATATAAAGGTATTATGTATTTGGGATAGCAGTCTTGAGGTAGAAATGAGTGTACTCTTTTCTTTTAACTCGAGCTTTCGAAAACTATAATTGTCTCTTCATCAGGAGCAACTGGAGAATTGAAAGTGAGAAAATGCCAAACAAACACAGATATTATGTGGCAACTTACGATTCGAGGTTTGAATAATATCTGTGTTTGTTTGGCATTTTCTCACTTTCAATTTTCCAGTTGCTCCTGATGAAGAGACAATTATAGTTCTCGAAAGCTCGAGTTAAAAGAAAAGAGTACACTCATTTCTACCTCAAGACTGCTGTCCCAAATACATAATACCTTTTTATATACTAATGAATCAGTCAAAACTAAATTTGTCATTTATATATATATATATATATATATATATATATATATATATATATATATATATATACAGTATGGTGCAAATGAAAGGAATAAATTCGTTATTTCGTAAACCGGCGACTTTATGGAAAAATCCTGAAACCCGTCGATTTTTATTTTAAAACGGGCTATTCGTAAGGATACCTTTCTATTTTTGACGTCATCTATGCGAGCGTGATGACGTCATCGCTAAAATTTTTAAATGGAAATGTGGGTGTTGTAATACATTGTTTGAAAGGTCTTTTGAATACCTATTCAGCCATCAATATGTACAGTAATTGATTTTTGTATTTGATTGAAAAATTAATAAAATTTCAGTTTTTACCTTTTTTAAAAATCTAGTTACCTTATCAACATCAACATTGACACTTTGACATAATTAACTTTCTGTCAAGTGATTGATAGTATTATTGTATATTACGAATTCAAAAAGTCTTTGTATCTATCAACATGAAGCTGACTGAAACGCAAAGAATTGAAAAATTCTTATAATGATTGGTTGTGGAGATAAAGCACCTACGCAGAAAGAAGTATGTACGTTATTCAATAATAAATACTCCAACCGAAAACCAATTTCACAATCCACTATAAGCAGAATTGAGAAAAAATTCAGAGAAACGGGCCATATCAAAAACCTCCCTAAAGGTAGTAGAAAACCAATATCAGAAAACAAAAAACTAGATGTTCTGTTAGCCTTTCAAGATAATCCCCATACCAGTTCACGGCAAGTAGCATTAGATAATGACATGGACCATTCAACAGTTCTTAGAAAGCTAAAGAAAGAAAAGTTGCATCCCTACGAAGTAAGTTTAGTACAACAGCTTATTGAAGATGATTTTGATAAACGAATTGAGTTTTGTGAAATTATGATGGAACAAAATAACAGAGATCCGAAGTTTTAAAAAAAGGTTCTTTTCTCGGATGAAGCTACATTTCTACTAAACGGTCATGTCAATCGTCAAACTTATCGGTACTGGGCTACGGAAAATCCACAATGGATGCAAGAGTACCGTACTCAATACCCAGAAAAAGTTGATGTTCGGGCGAGAATAATAGATAATAGGATTATCGGAGCATACTTTTTCGAAGAAACCTTAACAGGTCCTCGATATTTTGAATTTCTTCAAAACTTCTTGCTACCCAAATTGAACCGGCTGTTTCCAAACAGAAATGATTTATGGCTGCAGCAAGATGGTGCGCCACCACACTATGCTGTCTTGGTGCGCAACTATTTGAACAACGTCTTTCCAAATCGTTGGATAGGTCGAAGAGGAACAATAGAATGGCCGCCTAGGTTACCTGACTTGACTCCTCTTGATTTATTTTTATGGGGATACTTGAGAAGCAAAGTGTACCAAAATAAACCACGAAATATCAATTAATTCAAAGAAAGGATACGTATTGAGGTTGCACAAATAACTCCGGAAGTTATAGAGAAGGTTCGAGAAGAGTTCGCGGGACGTCTTTCTCATTGTATTTCAGCTGAAGGTAAAAAATTTGAGCACTTAATTTAGGTTTCGTTGTATTTAATGAGTAATACATATTAAATATTTATTGTAATAATAAAATTTCATTAAATTTTTAAACAAATACAAAAATCAATTACTGTACATGTTGATATGGCTGAATAGGTATTTGAAAGACCTTTCAAAAAATGTATTACAACACCCACATTTCCATTTAAAAATTTTAGCGATGACGTCATCACGCTCGAATAGATGACGTCAAAAATAAAAAGGTATCCTTACGAATAGCCCGTTTTAAAATAAAAGTCGACGGGTTTCAGGATTTTTCCTCAAAGTCGCCGGTTTACGAAATAACGAATTTATTCCTTTCATTTGCACCATACTGTATATATATATGATAGGTTGGAAATATGCAAATTCATCATACAATTTCGGAAAAATGAAGAAATGTCGAGGCCTGGTGGTACAATTTTAGTGCTTTTGGCTCTATGTATTTCTCACTTCCAATGAAAACCTCATGAAAGTGATGTTCACAGAACAAAGAGAAATTTTATTCTCCACTTGTTCATGTGCGGCTGTGCACGGTCGAAAGTGTAAACACATTGTGATATCACCTTTAAGGTTGAGCCACACATGTCCGCACCGAGACACGGCCGTGTATGGATGAATTGTACCGTGTTTTCTTATGTGGCTGTCTTCACACCTCCGCACTGTGTCCACACCGAGCCCGCACCGAGACACGGCCGTGTATGGATGAATTGTACCGTGTTTTCTTATGTGGCTGTCTTCACATCTCCGCACCGAGTCCGCACCGTGCGAGATAGTTCATGTTTAAATTTTTGACGGGCACGGTGCGTTCTCCGATGGATTCTCGGCATATGGTAGAAATGGAGACAACAGCATAGCTAGTGGGAGGCAAATTTTTCTGCTCACCCTGGGAAAATCGATAGTATTGATAATTGTTTTACTGTTCAATCATTAATTCTCAAGTTCAGAAATTTTGAAGTATTCGTAAAATTTGGTCTCATCGTTCATTAGATGATGAAGCAAAGTGCAGGATTCGCCTTAATTATCTTGCTTTCCAAGCGTTGTGTACCCATATTTTTCGTCGTTTTGGTCTATTTTTCTCATTTTCTTCATCGTCCAACGTAATATCTATTGTTGCCAATTCGCTGTTGCTGAAGCTGGCGAACATTTCAGTTTTTCAAAACTCACAACTTCGTGAAGCCAACTGACAAATTACCGACCGCGCTCGTAGTACGGCCGTCATGCGGCCGTGTGTCGGAAATGTGTGGCTATGAACTTATTGGCCGACACACGGTCGTGTCTTGGTGCGGACACGGTGCGGATATGTGTGGGTCGACCTTCAATCCTACATTTGAGACTTCCACCGAAAGACTTTGAGAAACAAGAAATTGAGATTGGTCCCTTTCTGTAAAAACATCTTGGTGAAATCCCGCTTGGTCTGATGAATGATATTTCTCGATATCTTGAGTATTCACTAAAGCATCAGATTGAACGTCTCTATTAATTCTACTTCCTGAACGTGGTCAGTCTTCTTTCAAATTGCTTTCCTTATCATAACTTTTGTAATATTAGATGTAGCAACGGCATTTTTCTTGAAAACTTCCTTTTTGACTGTAGCGTCTTGAATTTCCATTAATAAAGGAAATTAATCTGAATTTCAATCATAGGAAATGATTACTAAAGAATGTAATTTTCTTTTCTAAAATGCAAAGAACCCAAAATCATTTTGGGAGTTGTGAGATTATTCTTCAGATTGATTTTCCATACCTTCCATAAATCAAACTATTTCTTTCTTTCTTTTCTTGAAAATATTTTCTCCCTCTACAAAATATTTGGCTTCGCAAACAGAAAAAAGCTAACACTTCTATTTGTATATGCTTTTGAATTACAACTCCTCTCTCTCTCTATATTGATAATCAAAAAATCGATAAATTACTCGTATTTTTAATGAAAACCAGAGAAATTTTAATATTACGTTAGTATCCATAATTGATTTTATATGGCCTCATTACACTAATTGATTCAATTTTCATTTATGTGTAGATTTCCTTTCTTCAATCTCTGGTGGAGGAAGTTTGAATCTTCAGTTGAAATCTCTGATTACCAAGCCATTAGATACACTCAACAGTGTTTGGAATAGTACGAAAAATACAATAAGCGGTGAGTTTTTGATTTTTCTTTCAACGAGTGTGCATGATATTTCCCTAATAGGTTTCAGTAAATCCATCTTCGGCGGCGATATAACTGCAAGTATTAGTAAACTTCTGAACTCTCCAACTGCATTCTTGAAAGGTATATATATTTGTATATGCTTTTGAATTACAACTCCTCTCTAGACTTGCTGATTCTACGTTTTGCAAAATTTGCACTTTCTATTTTTCACCTTTTGTGCCGTAATTTATAAGAAATCAGAAACTTGTACACGCAATTGGGTATGTTAACGTTGAAATAATTACTTCATCCATTAGCCCGCCAGAGTGCGTCAAATGACTCGTATATATACAGGGTGTCCCACCGGGAAAGAACGCGATCTGTATATGGAAAACTACACATAGGAAACTTTTGAAAATTTGACAGTATACTACTGTTGATAGGGGCAACTCGACTAAAATATTTTCAAGATGGTGGCACTTCCGGTTATACCGGAAGTAGATACCAACTTGCTTATTTTAAATTAGATACCCTGTATATTAATACATTTTTAGATTCTACGCAAGATTCTAGGCAGATTTTATGTATTATGTCCTATACCTAAGTCTAAGCGTTTTTGACATATTTAGGTTTTTATGTCAAAAATGACGATTGCAAGCCCTAATATAATTATCAATTGTTTCTATAAGGATTCCCGTATTACTTACTTTGGGGTGGATTTCTTATTGAAAAAGACTTGCTTCAATAGATTTTGTATAGTATTTGGATAACTAATCATACAGGGTGTTCGAAAAAAAAGATCTAAAATGAGATTGAGAAAACTGACAAAAATCAATTTTTCAAATGGAAACCCCCCATTTTTCTTATTTTGTAGTATTTAGTATTTAGAAAGAAGGTAACTTTGTATGAAGATATCTATACCTAAAATTTGAAGTTTTCGAAATATTGTCAATTTAATATTTTTATATAGCGATTTTTCATTTAATCGTTAAACAATTAGTCCTAGGATAGCCACGATCGTATTTGACATTTCAAATTATCGTAATGGCACTCCGGTTAAATTATACAAACGAAGATTATTTAATCTTATTTATTATTCATGGACAATGTGATAAATTATTTCAAGAACATGTGATACATGTGCGACCCGATATCCTCATAAACAAAAACCATTACCAAATACTGATAAACGAATTATAGAAAACTTCAAGAATTTTGGATCCGTAAAGGCGTACAAAAAGAAACCAGTTGTTAACAATGAAAATATTGAAATAGCAATTTTGGGATATTTTGAAGCATATCCAACAAAATCTTCAAGTCAGATAGCATTAGAATCAGGCTTATATAAATCGTCAGTTCTAAGAATTTTACGGAAACACAAATATCATCCCTATGCTATCCATATTTTTATTAGTGCAGCATTCAAATGAAAATGATTTAGATAAGCCTTAAAAGTTTGAATAATTTTCGTTTGTATAATTTAACCGGGGTGCCATTACGATGATTTGAAATGTCAAATACGATCGTGGCTATACAAGATCTAATTGTTTAACGATTAAATGCAAAATCGCCATATAAGAATATTAAATTGGCAATATTTCGAAAACTTCAAATTTTAGGTATAGATAACTTTATACAAAGTTACCTTCTTTTTAGATACTAAATACTACAAAATAAGAAAAATGGGGGGTTTCCATTTGAAAAAATTGATTTTTGTCAGTTTTCTCAATCTCATTTTAGATCTTTTTTTTCGAACGTATGATTAGTTATCCAAATACCATACAAAATCTATTGAAGCAAGTCTTTTTCAAGAAGGAATCCACCCCAAAGTAAGTAATACGGGAATCCTTATAGGAACAATTGATAATTATATTAGGGCTTGCAATCGTCATTTTTGACATAAAAACCTAAATATGTCAAAAACGCTTAGACTTAGGTATAGGACATAATACATGAAATCTGCCTAGAATCTTGCGTAGAATTTAAAAATGTATTAATATACAGGGTATCCAATTTAAAATAAGCAAGTTGGTATCTACTTCCGGTATAACCGGAAGTGCCACCATCTTGACAATATTTTAGTCGAGTTGCCCCTATCAACATTAGTATACTTTCAAAAGTTTCCTATGTGTAGTTTTCCATGTACAGATCGCGTTCTTTCCCGGTGGGACACCCTGTATATATAATATATATATCTTTATATCTATATATATATATATATATATATATATATATATATATATATATATATATATATATATATATATATATATATATATATATATATATTATATATATATATATATATTATATATTATATATATATATATATATATATCTATATAATATGTAATAAAATATTCCTATTTGTTTTTTTTTGACTTCTCAATCTGAAATTCATGAATACCAAAGTTATTTTGATCTTTCTAAAGTTTTGAGAAAGTCACGAATATGATGAAGAAACGTCAACTTATTAATGTGGTCAGTTTTTCCAGAATTTCATGGCCTGCTATTGCTTTAAACAGATGAATAAGTGAAAATACGTATATATTTATATATATATATATATATATATATATATATATATATATATATATATATATATATATATCTATATAAAGGGTGATTCATTAAATTTGCCCTTTCATTCAATGAATCATAACCTACGAACCATCCTCTACATTTTTGTAATACTTGGCACGTATTTTCTTTGTCCATTGTAGTGTTGACTAACATAATGAATCTAAATATTGTTTCAGGTCCTGCTTCGAAAAAATTGATAAATATATTGCAGATCGAAACTACCCCTGTAAATCAATATTTTCAAAAATCATATACATATTTAGAAAGAGCGGAAAAAACTGAATAATACTGAATGTATTTGGTGCTTCCGCATAAAACTTTGTCAGTTATCGACTTTACTCAAAACTAGATGTTTCCATAATGAGTTGACAAAATATTGAGAAAACTTTCAAACATATTTTAAAAAAATGTTGAATAATATATTGATAATCAAAAAATCGATGAATTACTCGTATTTCTAATGAAAACCAGAGAAATATTTATATTACTTTAGTATCCAGAATTGATTTTATATGGCCTCATTACACTAATTGATTCAATTTCCATTTATGTGTAGATTTCCTTTCTTCAATCTCTGGTGGAGGAAGTTTGAATCTTCAGTTGAAATCTCTGTTCACCAAGCCATTAGATACACTCAACAGTGTTTGGAATAGTACGAAAAATACAATAAGCGGTGAGTCTTTGATTTTTCTTTCAACGAGTTTGCATGATATTTCCCTTATAGGTTTCAGTAAATCCATCTTCGGCGGGGATATAACTGCAAGTATTAGTAAACTTCTGAACTCTCCAACTGCATTCTTGAAAGGTGAGTATATACTTTTTTCAAATGGTTCAAAACACACTAAGTTATTACTTAATAGATAAACTCAATCACCCATGATATGGATTCGTTAATATATATATATATATATATATATATATATATATATATATATATATATACAGGGTGATTCATTAAGAATGTCCAATCTCTGAACTGTAGAGTCTAGACCTCAAAATATGATGATTCTGCTCAACATGCCTCATGCAAATATTGCTAGTTTCCGAACACCCCGTGGTGTTCAAAGTTTAAATTTAAATTTTGATTTTTGCAATAATTTTTTATGTTTTCACAATTTCTCTTTGAAAATTGGCAATTTTACGTTTTTTGGCATGAGGAATCATAATTTGCACTCTAATTTAACATTGCTAATAGTGGGCACTAGTTGCACTTGTTTGTGTTAATTAAATCAAAGTAAACTTTTTTTGGGCTAAACTTACAACTAAAATAATAAAAAAATATTGAAAAGCGTTAAATTCTACAAAAAAAGTTACTCTTCTTTGATTCGTGTAACACAATCGGTTATCGAGTTATTTGCTTCTAAAAAGTTCAATAAATTTTAAGTTTTTCATAAAAAATTTTATTATTCCTTAAATATGTAACAATAACAAATTTGTAAACAAAAATAAAAAACTTCAAAGCAAATGCTCAAAATGCCCACCAAAAAAACATAAAAAATTATCGCGAAAATCAAAATTTAAATTTAAACTTTGAACACCCAGTATCTCGGAAACTAGCAATATTTGCATAAGGCATGTTGAGCAGAATCATCATATTTTGAGGTCTAGAATCTACAGTTCAGAGATTGGCCATTCTTAATGAATCACCCTGTATATATATTATATATATATATATATATATATATATAATATATATATATATATATATATATATATTATATATATATATATATATATATAATATATAATATATATAATATATATATATATATACACTCAGGTGCAAAAAAAACGCAACAAGTTAATATTTGGTAATATTTGAGAAGTCATAGTTTTTTTATTTATAGTTCAATTTTTAAAATTTTTTCAGAAAACTGTAGATGAAGTATTTAGTTTCAACTTGCATATTCAGTGTTTTGTTGAAAGCTGCCTCATTAGTTATTCTACAGTGTTAATGAGTAGTTTGTTGTTTCACCCTTATTTTCAAAACACCCTGTGGAATAATCTCGTGGTCAGATTCTTTCAAAATACCAGTTATTCTTAAGAATCATTTCTTTTCAACATTTTGTTTTTCATTTCATGCCTTTGAGTGCACTAGTTCATTTTGAATAAGAGAGAAAAGATCTCCAAACAACAGTTTACCCAATTTTAAGAACTGTTAATTTTTGACGAGATGGCTTTGCTTATTGTGCCATAATCTCAGTATGACAGCTCAGTTCATGAATCCAGCAATGAGAAAACAACAATATATTGTTCATTTATAATAATAAGCAAGAATTTATTTATGCAAATTTATTCAAGTCAAATTAAAAATCAAACTTCAAAACAAACCAATTCATTTGCATCTTAAATAACCTGAAGAAACGTACTTTTTGCAACAAATTTAGATTAATATTTTGTATTACCACCTCTAGCTCTTATTACTGCCTGTATACGTCGGTTCATATCTTTCAATAAGGTGACGAATAGCATTTTGAGGAATATTTTGCAATTCCTCCTGAATTACTGAACGAAGCTCGTTTATCGTATAGTTTGATTTTTAATTTGCATTGAATAAACTTGCATAGATCTGCAATAATTGCTTATTATTATAAATGAACAATATATTGTTGCTTTCTCATTGCTGGATTCATAAACTGAGCTGTCAAACTGAGATTATGGCACAATAAGCAAAGCCATCTCGTCAAAAATTAACAGTTCTTAAAATTGGGTAAACTGTTGTTTGGAGATCTTTTCTCTCTTATTAAAAATAAACTAGTGCACTTAAAGGCATGAAATGAAAAACAAAATGTTAAGAAGAAATGATTGTAATTTTAAAAGAATCTGACCACGAGATTATTCCACAGGGTGTTTTGAAATTAGGGTTCAACAACAAACTTCTTATCAACCCTGTAGAATAACTAATGAGGCAGCAAACAAAAGACCGAATGTGCAAGTTGAAACTAAATATTTCATCTACAGTTTGCTGAAAAAATTTTCAAAATTGAACTGTAAATAAAAAAAGTATCACTTCTCAAATATTACCAAATATTAACTTGTTGCATTTTTTTTGCACCTGAGTATATATATATACAGTGCTTTCATGATGAAAGGAACAAATTCATTAAAAAATTAGGTTTCTATTTCATGTTGAAATCCTCGGACAGGTCGATTAGTATTTTTATTTGGGCATTTTTCGCAATAAAAATTTTGTATACAGGGTGTCTCATTCAAGAGCTATGGCTTTGTCATTAGTTTTTTTAAAGGTAATACCCTGTATATTATTTCACTTTACAATTCTACGATAAATTCTTATCACTTTTTGTGAACATACCATATGCCTCAACTTGATGGATTCCCAGATTATAACGGAGATAGTGGAGCACCTGGAGATTTAAAATGTGGATTAAAAGTACAAAAAAAAATTTAGGTAAACATTGTCATTAAATCTGAAGAATGAAATTTCACATGTACCATCTGAATTAATTCACTGGTGCTGTATAGTCCGCAGTTTTCACGTTTTTAACGCTCCAGGCACTACACTACTTCATTGTTTAAGAAAATGCAATTACTTGAGAGAGAACGTATTGAAGTACTTATGATGATTGGTTTTGGAGATAGGGTGCGTTCACAAGAAGAAGTCTGCAATCTATTCAATGAAAATCATCCTGATCGTCCGCCAATTACTAGATCGACAGTCAGCAAAATTCAGGAGATACGGCCACGTTAGAGATTTACCTAAAGGAAGACCACCGAGAGTATCTGAAGAAACAGTGCTGAACGTTCTACTAGAAACCCAAGATAACCCTCATACATCCATTACTACAATTTCCAATAATTTCAATTTATCAGTAGGGTCCGTGCATAAAATACTTAAGGTAAATAAGTATCATCCCTATAAAATTAAGCTGGTACATGAATTATTAGAAGACGATTTTGACCGCAGAGTACAGTTTTGTGAGCAGATTCTTGAAATTCATAATCAACATCTAAATTTCATTACAAACATAATTTTTCTGATGAAGCCACCTTTACTTTAAATGGCCACGTCAACAGACAAAACTGTAGGTATTGGGCGACCGAGAATCCTCATTGGATGCAAGAATGCCACACACAGCGGCCTCAAAAAATTAATACATGGGCAGCGATTGTTCGAAATCGTATAGTTGGTCCCTATTTTTTTGAAGGAACACTAAACGGAGAGGACTACTTGAACTTTCCTCCAGTTCGAACTCATTCCGGCTTTAGCTGTTTTGTTTCCTAACCCACAAGATCCTGGACATACCTAATAACGAGATATGGTTTCAACAAGATGGGGCACCTCCTCACTATTCAATCGCTGTTCGACAATTTCTTGATGCAACTTTTCCCAACAGATGGATAGGACGGAGAGGTCCGATTGAGTGGCCGCCAAGATCACCGGACATAACCCCATTGGATTTTTTCTTATGGGGTTATTTGAAAGTCTAAAGTTTATTTGAATAGACCAAATAATATTGATGATCTAAAAGAGAGAATCAGGCAGGAAATAAGACTTATCAGTCCAGAAAGTAATTGAAAATGTGCAACGGGAAACATTGAATCGACTTCAAAAATGTCTCGAAGTAAAAGGACAACAGATTGAACATATGTAAAAATTAAATTAGTAATTACATTTGTGTGTTTTCATATCGTACCTCTCATTACCCACTATCTCCGTTTCTGGCAATCCATCGAGTTGAGGCATATGGTATGTTCACAAAAAGTGATAAGAATTTATCGTAGAATTGTAAAGTGAAATAATATACAGGGTATTACCTTTAAAAAAACTAATGACAAAGCCATAGCTCTTGAATGAGACACCCTGTATACAAAATTTTTATTGCGAAAAATGCCCAAATAAAAATACTAATCTTCCTGTCCGAGGATTTTAACATGAAATAGAAACCTAATTTTTTAATGAATTTGTTCCTTTCATCATAAAAGCACTGTATATATATATATATATATATATATATATATATATATATATATATATATATATATATATATATATATATATATATATATATATATAAATACAGGGAGATTTACGTAGGTCGTGCATTAGAATTTTTTCAACTTGCTGTTCGATTGAAATCTGGTGATCTGTCCTAATCGGTCAATTTCGTTCCACCAAAAATATTTTTATTCTTACCGCTATAGAGATTATGTGTCAAAAGTCGGTACCAACTTTATTATTTTGAATGAAAACCTAAATTTTTTCACAAGTTCAATTGGCCTTCAGATTATGAGTCTGATCAACCTAAGTTTTGTCATGTCTACTACAGTTTTTGATATATTTCCATTTTTCTGAAAAAAATTACCGTCGTAGTAGTTAAGAAAAAAATATGTAGCTCGCAAACTGTTCAAAAATTGAAAACCAAATTTTTGAAGTAGTTAGCTGACAGTCGAGGCTAACACCTGATGTTTCATCGATAGTCCAATTTTGTACTATATGTGCGCAGGCGATTTTCAAATGTCGCATTCAAAAATTGTCAAAAACTCAATTCAAATGGCACCTACTATTTTTTTTGACACCATTCGAAAGAAAATTAAATTTCAAAATGAGTTACTCAAGCTTTTCCTATACCTAACTTCAATTCCTATCGAGTTATTCAAAAAAAAATCAAGAAATGTCCAGATATTTCTTGTTTTTTGGAGTATGCCGTGGAAGTAAAAGACAATTGTAACAAGTTAATCAAAAACAGGAATTCCTATTCAATTAAACAAGACAAATTCTCATTAATGAACAAGAACAATATCGACAGAAGTCTAACATAATTGTTCAATATGTCCACCATTTTTGTGCAAAAATTTAATTATTCTACTTTCAATAGATTGCGTAGCATTTCTGATTTCATTGGAATGGAGACTGTCTAAAGTTTGAATTATTCTCTCAAATCATCAATATTGTGAACTGGTGAAGAATAGACCAGTTCTTTTAACCTACGCCAAATATGAAATTTTAAAACGGTAAAATTATTTTCCAATCGTTAGAACTTTATCCGTGTCGTACTCGGTAAGTTTGGATACTTAAATTGAACTCACGCACAGTTTGCTGCATAATTTTTGAACACAACTTCGTTTGGATAATTTTTCATTTTCGAATCGATTTTATTTAAGAATTAGCACAACTCGTTGTTACTTCATCAATCAAAAATGCAAAAAATCTCGAAAACCGTGAATATTTTCGAAATAAAGATCTATATAAAGTATCTTTTATTTTTTATGTAGAAACCGAAAAGGCGACAATAAAATATAGGTTGCCATTTGAAAAAACATAGTTGATATTCGTCCAGAAGAAATTGAACACCCTGTGTGACCGAGCTCGAGCAATAAGTTAATATTATAGAAATATAGATTTCTATCTGTTTCCAAAATAGAGATATGGAACACCGCGCCACTGTTGCAGGACCCTGTATATATATATATATATATATATATATATATATATATATATATATATATATATATATATATATAAATATATATATATATATATATATATATATATATATATATATATATATATATATATATAGATATATACGTTGAATAATTGTCAAAAAAGAAATTGATATACTTTACATTTCATTTTTGTTATTCCACTATATAAAACTATTTCAAAGCATCCGAATTTATAATATTCGTTAAGAAAATACATTCTCAGAGTATGAATTTAATGTACCAGCGGTTATAGAATGACTCTCAGATGAGAATTAATAATCGTAGACCTCTTCTGTATTGTATATTGTTGATCGAGGAAATGTTCAGGTGCAGGAACTTATGTTATATCCCATTAACGATAGTCTCGACATTATCTTCATTTTTATAAATTCTAGGAATATTCAAGAAGATACCTACAGCTAAAGGCAGTGGTTCATTCAAAGTAGGAGTTAATATCAAATGAGGAGGAAGTGATAGCTGTGCTTCATTTAGCACCAGCGCAGAGTTTTGAAAACAATCTGTACTTCACATTTCAATCAATAAATGAAAAAATTCTACGAATATTACTTTTATCATGAAAATGGCATGAGAAATATATTGGTTTACTAGTGTAAAAGTTAATAATTTTTTAACATGAATTCTGGAGTTGAAATATTTTCTTTTTGTGGATAGGGTATGAACAACTTGAAAATTTATTCAAACACACTTATATTTTTTCATTTTAACAATCTGAATTACAATTATATATCTCTAACAAGTACTAGACTAAGGAAGTAATGAAAATATAAGGCAATCAATTTGATGAAAAAAGAAAATCGAAATAAATTTTTTTGAACGTGAGTATCATAAAAATATATATAAATATATCATTTTTCACATTGAAATCAAACAAAAAGTAAGAACTGAAAATCTTCATATAATATGAAGGTTTTACAAGTGAATAATTAGAGTACATTACTAACATTATTGTGTTCGCCCTCGATAATTAATACTTTGTTCCATATCACAATAATTATAATTCATCAGGAAGCACTCTTCTTTAAATATGGATATTCGATAAAATACACATAATATTCCTGAACTTGAAAAATACGGTCAGTTGTTCTCCACCCTGAATAAATAAATTGAAATAGTGAAGTTGAGAAAACTTTTTATTTTTAAATCGTCTTATTCATCTTGAACGTAACATTATTATTCGATAAATTTGATCACGAACAAGAATTACCGTATGATTAACCACGAATAAACCCTGACACTCCTCGGTGTACATTATAAACCATGATGTACATTATACACCTCGATGTAAATTATACATTCCCAAGTAGATTCAGCATCTAATTGTATATTATACACTTCAATGTCCATTTTCACTCTAGAATTTATTATACAAATTGATGTATATTAATTTTTCGATATACATTATACACCTCGATGTACAGGCTGTCCTATTTTCGATGTCCTTACGGGGTAACTCGCTTATTTTTGAAGATAGAGATTTGCAGTTTTCGCGAACGTTGGCTACTTTTTTGTTAATGTCACGATACCGCGAACAAACTTTTCATAGCTTGCTTCGTTTTTGACATACAGGGCGAAGTTGAAGATATTGCATTTTGGTCCCCCTCCTGTATCACAGTTGTCTTTCAACTTATAGAAAAAGTAAAAACTGTTTTTCTTACACTTTTTTACGTAGAATCCAGTGGCGTAGTCAGATTTTTGGAATGAGCTGTCATTGTTTAGATATAACCCAATGTTATAATTTTTTTAATGGAACCCACTGTATATTTTTCCATATTCAAAACATAAATGTTTTGCGCTTTTCAAAAATATATAATACTCATATAAAATTTTAAGTATTAGCCCTGTATTTAGATAATTTTCTTTTTTTTTTATGTCAAATCAAGACAAATATCACTTTGATAGATCGTTCGACGCAGTAAACAAATATATCACTTCCATTTATATAAGTAAGAACGAAAAGTAGTCACTAAAAAAATATTATTCAATATAAGTTACTAAATAGAGATATATTTAATGATTATAACAAAAATAGAAACTTGTATGTAACACTGCTTCAAAACAAAGTTCTATTATTTTTCTGTTGAAAATGTTTTGTAAATATTATTCAAATTACTTCGAAAACTTCTCTCGTGGCATTCATCAGAGCATCTCGATTTTTGTGCCACGTGTGGTTTATTTTATTTTTTATGTAGCCCCATATAAAGAAATCTAATATAGATAAGTCAGGGGACCTTGGTTGCCAGTTAATTGGGTCATTTTTATCAATACACTGGTTTTATAATCTTTCATTAGGATAAATATTTTCTATATTGAGCCAACGGACTTTTGTCAAGTAGTTCAGAAAGAAAATCATCCAAAATTTTCAAATATCTTTGATGATTCAAGTTACCGTCGAAAATACGGTAGACTAATCTTCCTCCAAAAACGAAACAAAATCGGACAATATACCACCTACAAAACTCAATATTCTTCTCAGTTTCACTTGGGTGCAGATGATTTATAGCTTGGTATATGTAGGGGGTATATATAAATATATATATATATATATATATATATATATATATATATATATATATAATATATATATATTTATTTATATATATATATATATATATTATTTTATATATATATATATATATATATATATATATATATATATATTATATATTATATATATATTTCAATATCTTCGAAAACCCTTGGAATGCCAACCGAATCTTCAATTTCTCAGCAAGTATTTTTGTTCTCTTCTACCTTTGCGAGGACACTAATTTCATCATTTTCGGCATTTTCTTTTTCTATAAACTTTCTGGCCTAGGCTTTTCGAAAAGATCCGAAAACCTTTAAAATTTCTATCTTATTATCTAACTGACACCAGTAACTGAGGAATAGTAAATAACTTTCAAAATAGAGGTCCATCGCTTGATTTGGATTTACAACGGCAAAACTTGGTAAATATATCCCAACCATATCTAATTTTTTCGTAGTTTTGAATATAGCTCTGAATTATCAGCAGTCCGCCATTTGTAAAGAAAAAATTTGTACAATTTGACAGGAACTATAAAATATTCTGCACTTGCTTTTTTTTCATAGCCACCTACTGTAATTAGGTTCCAGAGCGTATATAGTTGATAAATAGAGTTTCATTAGTTTAAATTTATTGTGTTTTGTCAAATTGTTTAATAACGTATATAAAACAATATTTTTTTAGTGACAACTTTTCATTCTTACCTATATAAATGGAAGTGATATATGTTGTTTACTGCGTCGAACGATGCTATCAAAGTGATATTTGTCTTGACTTGACACAAAAAAAAAGAGCAAATTGTATCTAAATACGGGGCTAATGACTTAAAATGTTTATATGAGTATTATATATTTTTGAAAAGCCGCAAAACATTTATGTTTTGAATATGGAAAAATAATAGCAGTGTGTTCCATTGAAAAAAATTATAACATTGGGTTATATCTAAACAATGACAGCTCATTCCAAAAATCTGACTACGCCACTGGATTCTACGTAAAAAAGTGCATGAAATAACAGTTTTTACCTTTTTCTATTAGTTGAAAGTTAGCTGTGATACAAGGCGGGGGCCAAAATGCAATATTTTCAATTTCGCCCTGTATCTCAAAATCGAAGCAAGCTATGAAAATTTCGTTTACGGTATCGTGAGATTCACAAAAAAGTAGGCAACGTTTGCGAAAACCGCAAATCTCTATCTTTAAAAATAAGCGAGTTACCCCGTAAGGACATCGGAAATGGGACAGCCTGTACATTATACACCTCGATGTAAATTATACATTCCCAAGTATATTCAGCATCTAATTGTATATTATACACCTCAATGTCCATTTTTCACTCTAGAATTTATTATACAAATTGATGTACATTAATTTTTCGATATACATTATACACCTCGATGTACATTATACACCTCGAAGTAAATTGTACATTTTCATGTCGATCCGGAACTAGTTATATGTTATATAACTTGATTTACATTTTTTATCTCTATATGTCATCTTGGACTTCGTACTTATTGAGTGAATTTCAGGAACTATCCATCATAATTTGTAAATATTAAGTCGAATATATTGAATTTTTTTCAGAAAAGTGTGCTTATTCGTGCATATTTCAATTATTGAATTTATCACACATAATAATTACGTGAAACATTCAGGGTGGCATTTTATGATTGCACATCACAATTAATTTAAAAATACATTTTATATAAGTCTATGTATGTGCGAATATTATCAAATATGATTATAGAATTCAATCGGTATATACAATGTAGGTGTATAAATATGTGTGAGTAAAGAAGGTAAGTACATTTGCTTTGACGCTGAACATACTACACGATATAAATGTCAACTCGTTAACCTATAATAACATCAACAATTGGTCAAAAAATTGGTACATTTTGAAGGGATAATATTGTTAAATATAACTATCATTGCCTCCAACATTCACTAATATATAATATTGATTTTGATAACGTGATTCATTCATTTCATGTTCATATTTTGACAAGAGAAAATAAATAATTAGGTTGTTTTAGGCTGTATATAACTACTTTGTATTATACGACAAAATTAGCGTTAAAATTATACTAAGATTTTTATTGATGATGATGATTACTTGATTAAAATCAATAACATTATTATTTGAATTTGATTTGTTAGTATACTTGAATTCATGATGCAGCATTTCACCACACAGTGGCTTCATCAGATAGAACTGAATACTAAAATCTTGGTTTCTTAGTTTACATGAATTTTAATACCTAGAAGAAATGATTACAGCAAGAAATTGAATAGTAGGGTAGTTGGTAAGAAATCTGTAGAAATTGTATCAGATATTGAATAAATTAATTAAATGTACAATTTGAGTACATTTTGTTCATTCAATGAGTTATCTCTGTACTGAATGAATATTTCTCTTCTAATAAATGATTGAAATAATTAGATTTTCTCTTATTGTTTTCAAAATAATGCTAATGTTCTTTGGATATTTTCCCATCATTTCTATTCTTCCGATATAAATTTGGTTACAATCACTACATTTAAACATTTACAATCACCAATTTATATACACCCAATTTTTAGCATTAAATAAACTTGTGTGGTGAAAAGCTGAACGTGAGTATTATTCAAAATTGGTTTCCTCTTATTTTCATACAAAGTCAGCTTTTTCGATAAAAAAATAAAATAGAATGAATATTTCAATTACACCTTTCTATAGTTTGAAATTGATCATTACTTTAATCCCCAACTATTGGACGAATGTGTTCGACTGTATTCCTTAAAAGAAATCGAACGACACGTAAAAATAAGGAGAAAAAAACTCTTTCACATCCTCAGATTGATTCTCTTAGGATTCATTATTTTGAAAAAAGTATATTGAATAAACTTCTTTTCGAAGTCAAGATATATCAACTATTTATTGAAAAAATTACTTGACAAACGGAGAGAGAGGTATTATCCCAGAAACAATTCTTATTTTATCGGACAGTCAGTACCTATACCCTATTTTCATCCATGAATATTCCTTTAGATATACTTTTCTGTTTTATAAATAGAAATATTTCTACGACCTTCAATTTTCTTAGTCACATGTACGAATTTTGGAGAATAATAACAATTTACACATTTATTATCACTTCATCTGAAGAAGGTGAAGTTTCACCGAAACGTGCGTCATGCGTTATTTCATTTAATAAATGTGTAAATTGTTATTATTTACCATAGTTTTAATACACTCACCGGCACGAAAAACGGACACCCCTATAATTTTTTTATTGAAATGACTAAATTTTATATTTTTCTTATTGTAACCTTTGTCAACGGTAGGCATGCATTGATACATGTTTTAAAAGTATGCTTTCTGCAGAAAATGTTTTCGGAAAGCGTTTATTTCATAAAATTGATGCCTGTTAACATTAACACAAAGAAAATAAATTTATTAGCAGTTATACAATTATCATCATAAACACAAAAAACAATTTAAAAAACCAGTATTTATCACTTCTCTGTCTAATTAATACCTCGTATTACCTACACGAGCCTGTATAAAGGCATTAATTCTTCTAGGCATACAGTTAATTAAGTTGGATACTTCATTCTGTGGAATCGCTTCCCATTCCTCTAAAAGAGCCTCTCTGAGCTGATCCAAGGTAAGAGGAGCAGGTACCCGGCTTCGAATGCTTCTAACTAGCATGTCCCAAATATGCTCGATTGGATTTAGATCGGGACTGCGCGCTGGCCATGCTATTTGGGTTATACCAACTTCGTTCAAATATTCCGTGACAATGCGGGCTTTATGAGGGCGTGCATTGTCATGCATCAGTATGAAGTTGTCACCAATAAATGGTGCATATGGAACAACATAATCTTATAGGATCTCATTTGTGTACCTATCTGCAGTCACAGATCCTCTAGGGACCATGTACAATTCTGTTCGAGCCTCTGAAGATATTCCAGCCCACACCATAACTGAACCCCCTTGAAAACTTACTCTAGGGCTAAAAGTGCACTCAGCATATCGTTCACCTTCTCTTCTCCAGACTCTTTCGCGACTATCTGGGGATCGTAAGCAAAATCTGGATTCATCGGTAAACAACACACAGTTCCAGTCGTATGCATTCCAATTTTGATGCTCCCAAGCGAATTGTAATCTGGCTACACGATGTTCTTTGGAAAGTTCTGGTCTTCGAGATCTCAGATTAGCTTCATTCAACCTTCTTCTAACTGTTCGTTCACTAATATTTTCGTTACTGACATGTTCAAGGTTGTTTTTAATCTCTACATCAGTTGTATGACGATTTCTTAGTGCTGAAGATATCATAAAACGGTCATCTCGATGAGTAGTTCTTTTCTGGAAACCAGTTCCAGGACGTCGAATGTAAGCTCCCGTCTCTATAAAACGTGTAAATACACGTTGCACGGTACTGCGTGATACCCCAAATCTGTTAGCCACGTAAATTTGACTTATTCCGTCTTGAATAAGAGCAACTATAGATGCAACAGTTTCTGCCCTTAAAGACTTCTTGAAATTCACACTAATTGACATAAGCAAGTAATAAACCATATAATAACATAAATAAACACTTAATCTAAACTTAAATGTCATCGTGAAAATCACTGAAAATGCATAGCCTACTGGAACCGCAGAAGTAAGTGCAAGATGATAACTTTTACATTATTGAGATTTTCCTACAATACCTAAATTATGTTCAAGTTGGGAAGACATTTCTTGATTAAAAATCTGCAGGGTATTCTACTAAACCGATTTCATTGTTGAAAACCCCGAATTAAGAGAAACAATCAGAAAATTAATGCATTTCATAAAAAATTATCGGGGTGCCCGTTTTTCGTGCCGGTCAGTGTATGTTTATTAATTTTCACCGGCCCAATCAATCGAAAATTTATGAGAACCAACCAGAAAGTCTACTTAACTGCAATAAATGCTTTAGATATGAAACGAAACTATTGAAATGTAGGTAATCTTTCTGACTTGTACGTGAATTTTGAGAAAATCTACAATCTTTGTAAATGCGAATATCAACGTAATACCAAAGGTAAATATAAATCTATATAAGTTATATAACCACTCTGAGCATCCACGGATTAGGAATTTGAAAAATCGAAGAAAATTCATTAGAAGCACCTACTATTTCTCGAATAAGGACTGGTCACGCTTTATGACCGACGTATTTGAATAAAATAGGTATTAGTGAATCTCCATTGCGCAATTTTTGCATAAATAGGTATACTGGATAATTTTTCGTTAGTCTGCAGTAATTATCGCCATCTTAAAAAAAAACTATATCTGAATAAAAGCATGAAATTTAATCAACTTTACATCCTTAATGTTCTCATGTCGCTTAAAAACATGAATGTACATGATATCCTATTCAATTTTGCAAATTCTTTAGGATTGAAGCTATGAACAACGTTATTTTCTCTGTATTTTCTTGCCGTGTGTCTACAAACCTTTCTTCCCCTTGTCTCAATGATGCATGTATGTGTATGAAGATGAAAGCATCGCGAAAGCCCCTTGACGTATTGTATCCCAGTTGATGCATATTTTTCTCTCTCATTTTAGTAACGTTTTGATTAAACATGCTCTAAGAAGTTAGTAACAAAAAAAAATTGTTCGCTGATGACTCAAGTAATCAGGCCACCTAGGCAAATTGCCTACTGATTCAAAGAAAAATATACATACCGAAATTATACACTGGAATACTGTATATGTAAAGAAAAAATATTTATTTATCAAGCAATAGCACAATAAATTATTATATTATTCTTAGTTAAGGAGGAAAATGTGTTTTGATACCTCGAATAATTTACCATTAAAAGTTGGGCTACTATATCAAGCAAATCTCAACAGAATTTCATTCAGCGAATATGACTCTAATTGAATCAATTCATGATTAACAGTTTCTTCAATGTTAGTTTCAAATATTGGAGACAGTGACTGTTGATTTATTGTAGCTGCAAATCTGCTCGAATAATAGACTATGTCTAATACAAGTTCGTGTTTTTTTTCCAAAGTTATATATGCACATTATTCTTAAATTACACCCGTTTCATCCAATGATAACAAAATAATCTGTTACACAGGGTACTTCTCAATACGAATTGAAGTTGCAAATTATTTTTGTTCTTATTAGAAGTAATTTTGCGTTCGTTTATCGCGATGGGGAATTATATTTTGAAATATCTAACTGAACCAATACTAAAAACACCCTGCACATTTTCTGCTATATTTTCATCTAATAATATTGATTGGACTGGAAAGAAGAACAATTCGATCTAAAACTACCAGATAACATTGAGATGTTTATAATACACATATCTACCATGAAAGACTTGTGGTCAACTTTCCAATGAAGTGAAATAAGAAAAGTTTATTTACAAACCCAATTTGAATATTCTATTAATTTACATGTTTTTTACAATTTATACATTTTGTAGCTAATATGTTTTCTGGGGGTCTAAATGCAAACTTGGACAACTACTTTGTTACACAGAAACAATCTACTTATAGAGTGTAAAGTAACCGGAAAAGACATACTTCAGTTTATGTAAATTTTGTTAGGGCAAATTCAGGCCTCAAGTCCTTTTATTTTCAATCTTTTAAATGGAAACTGTGAAAGAGGATCTTAAAGTATTTCAAAACTCTGATAAGAATTTAGCTTGAATGTGAAATACAGATGTTAGTCTGAAAATGTAAATTTCGAGAGGATTATTCCATTTTACTAAGTTGTAAGAAGTATATGTGAGGAAGTGATATATAGATATTTTGAAATAATTATAACGATTTCTAGAAGTATAAGTTGAATTTTATACTACGAAATTTTGATGCAATTTCATCGAATAATTTCTGATGAAGTTCAGAGAAACGGTGCATACTTTAGAACTCTCTTCATATGGGATTTTTGGACGTTTCTCAAATTTTACCTAATACATATGTATACTATAGGAAATCATTTGTGGAATCAATTTTCAGTGGTAGAATCCGCTTTCAAATCAGCAATTTAAGAAATAACGACATTCATGAATGAAGTTCAGGACTTAAAAGATTCACTATAATAGACACATCGATCAATTTCATGTGATCATGTGATAGTTGGAAGAAACTGGGTTTATGATGTTTCTCTGGGTTCTTAAGAACATTCACGAGAATTTCAATGCTTGGAATGAAGTAAAAATTTTGGAATTTGATGCTTTCCTAGGAATTTTCCAACGGCACTGAAAGTAAGTTCATTTTAACATTTTGTTAAATCGGAAGGAGAACCCAAGAGATCGATATTCAAAGAACGTGTGGGTCTGTAGAATGACGTGGGAGGTTGAGTAGGTACTGAGTACATTTTGAGTAACTGGTTCCCCCGAAAAATTATTAGAAACGAAATTTTCGAATTAGCGAATTCGATCGACACAATATTGAAATTATTTAGCGAGCGGTAGTAATGATTCAACCACTGAAAGATATTCTGTTCTTATTAGAGGCCATTCATATCAAAATAGACTGATACTAATATATTTATTCAGTCAAATAAATTTTGGATACCTACTAATATTTTTGATTCTGAAAAATCCTTTGAAAATTTATATTGCTCTTTAAAGTGTACATACTTAGAAACTGTCATACCGAAATCGTTTTTATGGAATTAATAGTGAAAATATTATTTGAAATATAATTGAAATTTCTAAAGACTTCTTTCTGAAATTATCAAAGGTGGATAAGGACCTGTTTTTCAAAATAAAATCGTTTGCACACGAGGTTAGTCAAAATTGATTTCACATTAAAGAAAAATCTTTAAAACAACTTATATTTCCTCAGAATAATATTAGTAGCAACAAACTATCGAAAATTATTTGAGTTGCTATGGCAACCATACAAAAACCAAAATAATATCTATCTTGAAGAAATTTCGATTTTCGTTTTCATGATTATTGTAGAAGACAGAAGCACTAGCAATTTATAACAACTACAGCTTTTTAAAAATTTAAATTACTAAAGCACCCACGAAACCCACGACATTAAACAAAAAATTAAATTCTCAAGTTCGGTTACCAAAAAAAAACAACAAAAGTTATTCGTTAATTCTAAATCAAATCACTCTCCCAGGTAGCTGGCTGTTCGATTTCCAAAACCATAATGGTGACTAACAGAACCATTGCAAATAACAGAACAACTGATGGAAACATCAACCAGCTCAAGTATCGGAAATTGAAAAAATATTGGTGAAAGCCAAACGTATATGTCCCGAAGAGAGTAATTCGTCAAATTTCTCCTTTTTCATTCATACAGTCGATAGTTTTATTGAAGTTTTCAAGAGCCCCACGAGACGTTACCCATCTCAAGGATCAGCAATTCGATATATTATCACTATCATGTTTCCGCTAGAATCTTATGAAAGAAGAAACTTGACGAATCACTTCATCTCGAGTAAGCAACACCGATGAGATCTAATAAAGAAGAAATAACTAAGGTAAGGTGGGGTAAGTGTGTAGCAATATTTGGAAAGTTCGTATATACACCATATTTTTAAACAAAGCACTAGAGTTGCAGATCTCAAATTTTGGCATAACATAGTTATGGGCATTGCCTACAAGTTCTCATAATAAAACTTTGATAAAGACACATTTTCGCATTTATTTCTATATTATATATATTTCTATATACACACTTCTCCTGTGAAACGGGGAAAGTGTGTATGCAAGCCAAATGCAATGCATATATCAAGAAATGTAGAAGTCTGGGGCAAGTGTGTAAAACTGCGATATTTTATTTTTCGACTGGAGCAAAAAAAAAATTTTTATCTTACAAACTCTTCAAGTTACAAACTTTTTAACAAGAAATGGACATTAACTGAATAACTAAAAGTGAAGAAAAAACATGAATATATCCTAAAGGTAAAGTAAAATACTTGAATAAATCGAGTTACATTGCTAATGAACATTATAATCGGTAAAAGAAAGTCCAAATCGATGCAGACCCCTTTTACTAACAACTGGCTTTGGAAGAACCATAATAATATTGTGAGTTCCAATGAAAGCACATTAGTCAGGATCAGCCCAGATGAAAGAATTTGTAGCAGTTGGATCTAACGAATGAACGTTTCTTAAAAATTTTAATTTTACTTCGTCTTCTTTTTTTGTTGACAGTAACATGAATACTACCAATATCCAATCACTAACATCTACATCTGAATTTTATTTGTTTAGTTCATCCATAAATGTGTTCAATTCTTCCTGATCTCTAAATTCTTCGTCAATATCATCGTCACTCTGGTCTTCACAAACTTCCTCTTCATCTGATGGTGTTTCTGATTCACTGACTACGTTAGAGACTTTACTTTTCTTCATTGTCTTCTTAATTGATTTTTTCTGTAAATGTTTAATTACCTCTGGAGCAGTTATAATTTCAGCTCCACCCGCGATTTTTCTTCTAGTTTTTTTGTCTCCTTTTCCTCTGTGATGTTGCACCATTTCCAGAAGCAGCTCTTCAAATAGTGAACTTTTCTCATGTTCACTATTAGTACACACTTGTCCGGCTGAATTAATACACACTTCCACAGAGTAGAATTTAAGTGGGACAAGTGTGTACTAGTACCAAATAATAATAAACGCTTAATCTAAAATAAAAATAACGACTGTAGGTTAAAATTGAACTGTTTCTTACCATATTTGTAGTAAAAAAACTTCAAAAAACTCACTTGGAACTATGATGTCACACGATGAGTAAACGTCTACCAACTACATGCACTGTGTATGGTGAGAGGTTATGAAATATTAGCTTTTCCCGCCAATATAGCAATTATCTTAACTTCGGCTGTAGCTTACAATGGCCTATTATGAACCTTTAGATACTGTTTTATAGATGGCCACACCAGTATGTTATCGGAATAAGAATTATTTGGCGCTTACACACTTACCCCGAAAACACACTTACCCCACTTAAAATTATCTGTGTTTTGGGGTCCGGGATTCATACAGCCAGTTCTGTCAGGATATTATTTGATTATTTTCAATTATCAAATAACCTTCCTTGTTTGAAATCGTGATAAAAGAAATGCTTGAAATAAAATTCGCTTATACGCAACCGCTTAGATTCCTGAGAAAACTGAGAAACGTATAACAATAAAATATTATTTGTGTGTCATGAAATTTTTTTTTCATTAATAAAAAATTAGTACATAATCACAGCGATCCCATCTCCAGATAAACTCGACGGTCCCCCCTTTCACTCCCGCTACTTCGTGATGGTTCCTCTCCCGGTCATTCGCATTTAAACGTAACGTTTCTCGCGCCCGAGGCCACGGCCGTCGCGGCCACGCTGGCCGCCAGCCTCGCCGCTATCGGGGGCGGCCGCGAGTCGGTGGATGAGCGACCGCCTCCCCGCCATCATTGAAAATGTCTGATTCCAAAATGGCGACTGCGACGAGCGTAATTCCTTCCGCACAGGATTTTTTTGAAAGCGTGCCGAAATTCGGGGCTGAAAATAGTGTAAATTATCGGATTCAGGCTGGAATTGAAGTAGCCGAGCCACAAGAAAAACGATACTAGGTACTTGTCGAACCACTTGGCGTTAATCGGAAGAAGTACCGCCATTATGAAGAAAGGCAGCCAACACAACACGAACACTCCAGTAATGATGGCAAGAGTCTTCGCCGCCTTTCTCTCTCTTTTTGAATCGGCATTGTCTTTGGATTTTCTTTTGATCGGATAGTAAGTTTGAGGGACATAGGAGGCGCTGCAGTCGGTCGCCGTTGGAAGATCCTGCTCGAGGCCGTTGGCGAACGAGGTTTTTTCGGGACTGGAGTTGGAGGAGACTGTCGTGAAGGCCGTGGTGTTAGTGGTTTCAGAAATAGTAGGCAGGGGGCGTCCTATGATGGTGACGACAGCAGCCGCTATACCACCAGTGCCGCTCGCTGCAGCAAGACCACCTGAAAAGGAAAAATATATTAACGAATGAAAATATTTGTATGAATAACGAAACTATCTTCTGAAGAAGTGTATTATCATCACAATTAAATCTGGTTGGAAACGTTTATTCCTAAGAACATATTAATTTTGAAACAGCTTTTTCTTATTCTGCAGTTGGAAAAATGTTTCATTTTACTGGTAATTCCTGGTGTTGAACTGAGATGCTGTGGAAGGGTTTTTTTTGATGGTAACTGTAAATTACGCGTGTGACTTACGTGACGCGCTTCAACTTCGACAATCGCAGTACTAGGATCACCTAAGTAAAATAACATAAATTCCATTATAGTAGGGTAGCCCAAACGGAGATTTTGAGATATACTCAAGCGCAGTAGAAAAACATATGGGCGGAAACCTTGCACCCTGTTAAGTACCCCCACTATAAGTGAACCCGTAATATAGGGGCGTTCGCCTAGGGCAGCCGATCAAATTAGTAAAAAAAATCGATCTTCAGAAAAACTCGAGCTCGTCAGATTAAGGCAAGGTGAGTTGATTACATGCAAAAAAGTGTGCATTTCACTAATCTGACGATTTGGGCGTGGAATAAGGAAAAAGGAGAGTCACAAAGTTGCAAAAAAAACATCCGGTCATTCTCGAGTGCGGTAGATGCTGTAATCTGAAGGAAATCAAGGGTCACGGAAAGCATATAATCTGCCTGTTTCTACAACGGAAAGTAGTTAAAATCATCAATAAAGCGTGGTACATACAGCTGTTTCGAATAAGGTATTTTATTGTGCCCTCACAGAGGATTATACAGAATATTGGTATGATCCTAATAGTTTTAAAAAATAACTATATTTGTATGTATATATATATATATATATATATATATATATATATATATATATATATTTTTTTTTTTTTTTTTTTTTTTGCGGCACATTTGAAAAGAATCATTTAACAGGGATATTCAACGGATGGTTTAGTTGATTTCAATTTGTTTTGCAAAGCTTCATCCTCTTTTGGAGCCTGTCTAAAAACTTAAGACTAAAAATTGAAAACTCAATTGTATACTTATTGTCGTCTTAAACGTTTAATGGTAACGCAAAATCACAAGGAAAATTTTTTTCAATAACGTGTGTTTCCTCCACGACCTCTTATAACTGCAACCATTCGTGTTACCATACTTTTGATGACTTCCAATTCTTGCAGAATATCCCTCATGTACCTATCTGCCGTTAAAGCGCCGCCATCAATAACCACCAACTCTGTGCGTGCCCCTAAACATATGCCACCCCACACCATAATTGAGCCTCCACCGAAAGAGACAGTAGGAGTAAAATTAAATTGTTCGTTTTGTTCTCCTCGACGACGATACACTTTTTCCCTCCCATCTGATGAATTTACACAGAAACGGCTCTCATCCGTGAACAAAACATTACCTCATTGATCGTTCCAATTTTGGTGTTCTCGAGCAAAAGCTAGTCGTGCTACTCGATGACGTCTCTGGAGTTGTGGTGCTTTTTTTGGCCTATACGCCTTCAAACCAACTTCTTTGAGTATTCTCCTCACTGTACGCTCACTTATGGCGGTTCCACGAACTTCCTCCAATTCGTTTCTTGTTTGAACTGCGGTTCGACACCTATTGCGGAGTGTTTGCAATGTAATAAATCGGTCGTCTATGGCCGTGGTTGAGCGCTTTCTGCCTTGACCTCGTCTCCTCACATACTCTCCTGTTTGCATCCATCGCATAACACTACGATGGATCGTTGATTTTGATTTCCCAAACATGTTGGCAACATCATTGTAAAATCGACCATTTTCGATCATTGCTACTGCCCTAGCGATTTCAGTGGGTGCTTAATCACTCATTATTTACAGTTTCACAATCGAAGTGATGATAGAAAACAAAAACCAACTAAACTCAAACAATTACTTACGAAAAAACTAGGAAATTCTACTTGGAGAGAATACGCGTTTTGAATGTAATGTATCAATTGCCAGATATTTCCGTTTTGATTTGGTTTTGACGTTGACTAACTTGATAAAAATGTGCACAATGAATGACAATTGTATAAAAAAGACATGGCTTCTAGACCTAGGCAGCAGAAAAACCGAATATAGCAAAAATACCTTTCATTTACGAAAGTATATCTCCGTTCCTTTAAATTTGCCGGAGTGTATACCTATATATATATACAAAAATATTTTTTTTCAATCTTTCAGATTGAGTGAATTCCTCCAAATAATTGTCAGATTATGAGTCAACACGTGAAGGGCATCAAGCTGAAGTGTCTGTATAATAATCTGAGGCGCTCGAGTATTTCAATGATATGAATTTTTTTTACATTTTCAAAAATCGGCCTTGAGTTTTGGTCGCGTCCAAATTGTCTTTTGAATAGTAGCTCCTTTAGGGTTTACTTAGCATCTCTTCTGAATATCTGACGCGCTCGAATAAATACTTGTTCTCTATTTTGAACCCCTTCCTACGATCACCCTCACCATGTAAACCGGCAGATTGACCCACCTTCGTTGTCAGAGACATGTGGGGTGTATAAACTATTAATATCTGACGCGCTCGATTATTTAAATATAACGATTTTTCTACAGTTTTGAAAATCTGTACAAAGGCATACATCATATAACCTTTTATCCTTTTTAGCATCTAATCTTCACAATCCAAAAGGTTCCCACGACGCTCGAGTTAATCCCGATTCAGCATCTCGGGCTCTCCTACTATCATTAAATTCAATATGAAATATTTTTGTTCCACTATGATTTGATAGCAGTGAGTAGTATGTTGTAAAGTTTGAAAACTGACCGTTTGTAGCTGTACTTGAGGTCAGCTGATTGCGGGTTGTTGAAACCAAATATTATAAGCAACGTCGATAATCATATATTGGAAATTGAGCGAAGATGACGAAATTTACACTAAACCGATTTTGAACAATCCCTTTTCCAGTCACACGTAATCAGCCTCTGCTTTGCATTGGACGGGAACAACAGCATGATTGGCAATGCCGTAAAACGCAAGACTGGAGGAACTTAAGTTGGCCCAGACGGCAATTTTGCCACAATTCAAGCAACTTGTGAGAAACTTTGTGAATGACGATAATATGGATTTTGCAGGGATCGGAGAGGAAAAGCGAACAAATTGGATATCGCTGAAGCAAATCATAAATGAAGTTTCTCGAACTAAACCACTCTCCCAAGTATTTGATTTCGGTATGTATCTGGAGAAGGACTCGAACAAGGGGGGACTTGTTTTGTCTTCTGGGACATGGTATTTGTTTAAATTTTTTAGTTACTCGAATTTTTTGGTAACAAAGATTAATTATAGCGAAATTTGAGTATCTGTTTACATAGGTATATAATACGAAATCAATGAATGTGTTGTTGATTTAATTCAAATATACACAATAGATCAACAAACATTAAACTCTTTTTGATATATTGATAGATCAATAGGTAGGTACTATTCAAATCATCAACACATTCAGAAAAATATAAATCACTTCCGGGTATTCCAAAAGTAGACATAAATTTCGTTGTCTCCGTGGATTTTTCATGTATCTTCGAGATGATATTCATAGCTATTCAACGTACTAACTGTAGCCGTATTCAAAATATAAATACTTTAAAGTTGCACCTTCCTCTTTGACAATAGGTTCCTAACTCTTTACAGAATATTTGAAAATCATTTTCAAGAATCAGTAATATTAAAAACTCCCTACATGAAAATTTGTCAATTTGTTTTATCTCCAAATGAAGGAGAATTCAATTTCGTGTTGATCTGTACAAATGTTCTCTATAAAAAATATTCCTTAGCTTTCAATTCATTGTGAGCAATTTATAACAAGCTTCAAAGTAGCATATACTACTACAACATTAGTTTTCCATAGAAATAACAACATGTATTTGTGGAATTCTGGACTTCCATTGTCTATAAAAATATATCTGAAACATAACTAATATTGAAGTTTCGCTTATCACTTGGTGAAACATGATTAAATATTGATATTTAAAATAAAAACACTTGGCTTTAAGTTTCACAAATATATTGAATAAAAATAAAAATTAACAATTACATTAGTCAACTAGTTTCGGGTTATGGGCCCATTATCAAGACTGAACAGAAAAATACTTAACAAGCTCATTTATAATATTGATTGTAGTAGAGGGGAAATTTGGTATTCAACTTGTTCATTTACGATGGGGTAATTCCTCTTAATGGCACTACTAATTTCTAAAATTTCCAACAGGTCAAGACGTTTGCCCTTTTTTACCTGGGTGGAGGCATATCGTTTTCTCGAAGTCGATGAAATGGTTAAATTTTATACAATGCTCTGAGAAACCAGTGGGTGTTTTTGTTAAACAAAATTGACTTTTAATGTTCTTCTACGCGAGTGTTGATTTTTTCTGCCTGTTTGTCCGATATAAAAGGATGGGCATTCATTACAAAAGATTTTGTAAACCACACTGTTTTCTCCAATATTGTTCCCTATCCTTGTTATTGACTAAGAGTGACTTTTAAATTACGTTTATTTGTACATATGCTTTTAATACCGTTTTGTGATAATCTGTTGATGATTTTATTACTAATTCCTGGAATATAGTTTATTAAATGATATTTTTTTGTTCGCTTTTTATGACTGGTGAGGGATAAATTGAATTTTAGAATATTCTTATGTCGTTTTTTTCCTTTATCATTTTGATCAATCAAGATGTCTTTATAGCCGTTATTTATTGCTAATAATTTTAAAATATTAACTTCTTTAGTGAAAATTTTCTTCAGAAAGAGGAATGGCAAAAAGTCTATGTATGAATGAGTGAAATGCACTTAATTTAATTTTAATTGGTTGACTGCTATCATTGTGTATTAGCGTATCTGTAAAAGTAGGTTTTCTGTAGATATTAAATGCAAGGGCATGTTCTTTTCTAGTTATTTGGATATCTAAAAAGTTAAGGGAATGTTGTTCATTTTCTATTTTTCTTTTGTGAATTGAATTGAAGGGTGAAAAGAGTTAATGTATTTTGAGAAAAATTATTCTAACTGTCTATCCGTCCCACACCATATACAAAAATTGTCATCAACATAACGCCGCCATAATAAAACATTACTAATCAGGCTGTTTGTAGATTCAAAGATTTTATTCTCTAAGTCAGACATAAAGATTTCACTGAGAAGAGGTGATAACGGTGAACCCATTGGCAAACTGTTGATAAACTATGCCATTAAATTCAAAATAACTTTGTTTTAGACATAGAGTCGATGCCGAAATCATTTCCTGAACTATTTCGGGTGATATATTACTATTTGAATTCAAATCCCTTCTAATGATATTTTTCAATTCATTGTTCGGAATAGAAGGAAATAAATTTATTACGTCAAAAGAGATTAATTTTGCATTGAGTGGAATCTTGAGATTTTTCAACTGATTAATGAGCTGTAAAGAGTTTTTTATACTGTAAGTAGGGTTGAATTGTATTAATGAAGGTAGTTTTTTATTTAGATATTGACATATTTTATAGGCGGGTGCATTTATGTAGGATACTATTGGACGCATAGGACAGTCAGGTTTATGTATCTTAGGTAGAGTGTATAACCTCGGAACACATATAGTTTTTTCAAAGTTCGAATTATTTATATTTTTTGAATTCAAGGCCAGCATCATATCAAAAACTCAATCTTTCATTAAAAATAATGAATTGAATATTATCAAACAGTTAAAATCAAAAATTTCAGAAAACAACTTAATAATATGTAAAGCGGACAAAGGTAATACTGTCACTATTTTGGACAAAAAAACTTATGTAGAAAAAACTGAAAATCTATTCAACTCCAATAACTTCATTAAACTCAAAAATGATCCTACAATGAAATACCAATCAGAAATAAAATATCTCATTAAGAATTGCCCAAATATTTTTTCACATACCAATCTTGCAGTTTTGTCTACGATGAATCCGCAAATTCCGAGGTTATACACTCTACCTAAGATACATAAACCTGACTGTCCTATGCGTCCAATAGTATCCTACATAAATGCACCCGCCTATAAAATATGTCAATATCTAAATAAAAAACTACCTTCATTAATACAATTCAACCCTACTTACAGTATAAAAAACTCTTTACAGCTCATTAATCAGTTGAAAAATCTCAAGATTCCACTCAATGCAAAATTAATCTCTTTTGACGTAATAAATTTATTTCCTTCTATTCCGAACAATGTATTTAAAAATATCATTAGAAGGGATTTGAATTCAAATAGTAATATATCACCCGAAATAGTTCAGGAAATGATTTCGGCATCGACTCTATGTCTAAAACAAAGTTATTTTGAATTTAATGGCATAGTTTATCAACAGTCAGATGGTTTGCCAATGGGTTCACCGTTATCACCTCTTCTCAGTGAAATCTTTATGTCTGACTTAGAGAATAAAATCTTTGAATCTACAAACAGCCTGATTAGTAATGTTTTATTATGGCGGCGTTATGTTGATGACATTTTTTGTATATGGTGTGGGACGGATAGACAGTTAGATAATTTTCTCAAATACATTAACTCTTTTCACCCTTCAATTCAATTCACAAAAGAAATAGAAAATGAACAACATTCCCTTAACTTTTTAGATATCCAAATAACTAGAAAAGAACATGCCCTTGCATTTAATATCTACAGAAAACCTACTTTTACAGATACGCTAATACACAATGATAGCAGTCAACCAATTAAAATTAAATTAAGTGCATTTCACTCATTCATACATAGACTTTTTGCCATTCCTCTTTCTGAAGAAAATTTCACTAAAGAAGTTAATATTTTAAAATTATTAGCAATAAATAACGGCTATAAAGACATCTTGATTGATCAAATGATAAAGGAAAAAAACGACATAAGAATATTCTAAATTCAATTTATCCCTCACCAGTCATAAAAAGCGAACAAAAATATCATTTAATAAACTATATTCCAGGAATTAGTAATAAAATCATCAACAGATTATCACAAAACGGTATTAAAAGCATATGTACAAATAAACGTAATTTAAAGTCACTCTTAGTCAATAACAAGGATAGGAACAATATTGGAGAAAACAGTGGTGTTTACAAAATCTTTTGTAATGAATGCCCATCCTTTTATATCGGACAAACAGGCAGAAAAATCAACACTCGCGTAGAAGAACATAAAAAGTCAATTTTGTTTAACAGAAACACCACTGGTTTCTCAGAGCATTGTATAAAATTTAACCATTTCATCGACTTCGAGAAAACGATATGCCTCCACCCAGGTAAAAAGGGCAAACGTCTTGACCTGTTGGAAATTTTAGAAATTAGTAGTGCCATTAAGAGGAATTACCCCATCGTAAATGAACAAGTTGAATACCAAATTTCCCCTCTACTACAATCAATATTATAAATGAGCTTGTTAAGTATTTTTCTGTTCAGTCTTGATAATGGGCCCATAACCCGAAACTAGTTGACTAATGTAATTGTTAATTTTTATTTTTATTCAATATATTTGTGAAACTTAAAGCCAAGTGTTTTTATTTTAAATATCAATATTATATCTGAAACAAACATAAAAGAAAAGAAAATTTGATTAGTAAATGGCAAGCAAAGAGAATAGCTGAAAAATAAAATTCAATGAATTAGTAGTATCTGGAAAAAGAAATGAAAAGAGATTAGTAAATAATAAGTTGGAAAATGGTGAAAAATAAAATAATACAATTGCCAACGTTTCGGAATAGAATCAAAGAATAGATATGAAATCTTGGAATAAGAGAGATGAATACGTTTTTTAACTGAAGGAATTTTGTTTAATTTGAAGTGGAATGATAATACCATTCAAGGAAATTTTTGTTCATTTTGCGTTCAAGCATCAACATATCGTCGGCCTAATTGTAAAACCACGTAACTGCCATTTGGCACATTTTACAGGAGAGCAATAAAACTGATTCATTTGACAATCCCTCAATCGTTTTTTACAAAATCAAGCACTGTTATATGGAAACGTAAAAATAATCTGTTCCATACGACATTGTGCTGATTATTACTTTATTATTGGTTTTCAGGGAGTTTGATGTTCTGTAATTAATGACTTCTGGAGAAAGGTGTTATGTAATGCGGAGTTAAAGGTTTTGCTCTGACTTTCATATCCGCTTACATCTCAAAATTAGGAGCTACAAAACTTCATAATTGCATGAAATTATAGCAATTAAAAAGGAGTGTTCATCTTTCCAATTATGCATGATTCAAAGGTCTCAAATATCAAAACAGTTTTCAATATGATTATTTCATTTTATAAAAATATAAATCAAAATACAAATCAAGGAAAGGTGGAAAACGTAAAATTATGAAAATAATATCAATTCACTCAGTTGGCAAAACATCATAAAATGAATGGTAGTCTGAAGGCATTGTTTCTTTCAGCTCCTGTAGATGATTATACTTCGATCGGGGAATATTTCGTTTTGATGTGTATAGTTGGGGAAAATCAAATTGACCACTCAAAAGTGGATCATCATACCCTGTAGCAGTTCTTCTAGATCGTGTTATTTTAGATTCTTTGGGTTTGCAAACTGGTAGCAGTTTGTAGTCGTCTTCATAATTCAGTTTGTAGTAAATTTTTGCATCTTCTGTGAACAAAAAACAGCGAATATCTGTTACTTTTGGTTGTCCTACACCTACTCCGGGTCTGATTGATTTATGAGGTATGGCTTTACTATAATCTTTAAAAAATGTGTAGTCCAAGTATTGAACTTTATAAGGCCTGGGGTTTTTTTCTGGCCTTGGAACATACTTCAGCGTAATCAGCTGGAACATGTATATCTTTATTTTTCAGATATCTCTCGATTGTGGAATCAATCGAGTCACATTCCATTTGGGTGTGCCCCCTTTCTAAATATTTTTGTTCTATAGAAATTTTATATCGTTTTGCTGTATGCATTTATGCATTCGCCAATATAGCACAACGATTTTGGTAATTGCAACCATCGCTGTAAATTATTACTTTATTACTGTTGTTTCTCAGAGGTAATTGGGAAACAATGAAGTCTGTTAAAATGTTTGCAAACTCATTACTAGTGAGTTCTCCGTCACTCTCATTCCATAAATAGCAGTAGCCATCCTTAGATTTCAAATCAAAGAAGGTCATATTATGTACAGATAATTTGCACCGATAGTATAATGCCGATGCATTAGATTTTGGGCTCAAAAGCAATGACTGTAAATCGACTGTGTAGACGTGTTCCTCATTTGCTTTGCCAAATTTTTTTGCTTTCCTTGCTTCTTCCTTTTTTTTAATGTGATCATCATATGTGTTTTTATCAATGTGATTATGTTTGAACGCAATGCACGTGTCACATTGATCTTTTTTAGGTCTGTAGAGACTAAGGTTTAGATCTTCAAACATTTTATGGAACGTACAACTGGATAATGGATTCATGTTTCTGTGTCCACACCAATCATTGCGGTAAAATTCATATAATTTTGCTTTTGATGACCAACACGGTTCAAGATAAAGTTTTTTCGATGATGATCTACAATAGTGGCTCTCAACTTTTCGAAGTTCTGAGAAAAACTCTTTCATAGAATTATTTTTTTCAGTTAGTTCATCTCGCTTTGATTTTACGTTTTTTTTGCTCTTTCTTCTTTGTCTTGTTTCCTCAATATCTCCATCTTCATTCACTTCATCATCACCGTTATCATTATTTTTTTTCTCTTTTATCCAATTGAGTGCCAACCAATCACCAATACCAAGTGTTGCTAAAAATGTACTCTTGCAAACACGTAATTTTTTGTGATCTGCTGATAAATGAAATCGGTATGTGAATTTTCTTCTCGATTGACCTTGCTCTTTCCTGTCACGAGCTCTTCCTGTTAAATTAACATCTATCAACCCTCTCACGTGAATCCTTTCTCCTTCCCACGACATTTCCCAAAATTGTTGAAAAATGTTCGTCCTTTGGTCGTTGGATAAAGAAGCACAGTGGAATTTCAGACTTTTGCACTTACATTTTACATCTTTCATTCTTCTTTTAGGTTTAACAACAGAAAATTTCGACTTTCCATCTACCAACTTTCTTCCTTGGTATTCCTCACCTTTCTCTCTCAGAATCTTTACTTTCTTGCTCTCCCATTTCCTTTCATCAACCTTGTGCCTCTTTCTACGTTTTGGACTTCCTTTTGGATCCTCTGTAATGTGATTGCCATCTATAATGATTGTATGCTCATTTTCATTTACTTGTTGTGGACCAGTGTTGTCAATCATTGACGTGTTTTCTTCTATCACCTCATTATTTGTTTTCTCAATTTCATTTGGAACAGTATTGCTATCTGACACTTCGTCAGTAACGATTAAGCTTAAATTATCATCAAACAATGCAAGTGAATCTACAGCAACAACTGTACTATCAGTACCAGACACAGTGCTAGATATCTGTACAAGAGATCCATCAGCCTGCACAACAAATACTTGGCTAGATTGGAAGCTGTTATCAGTAAGAGAATCAGTGCACTCCCTCGAGGTCTCTCCTGTTTCAAAATTCAATGTATCATGGTTTTCTTTCTTTTCCGCCAAAAAATTGGAATGGTCCTGATTAACCAAAGAATTTTTTTCCTGATTTTTGTCAGTTTTCAGCAAATTTAATATCTTTTGTGCTCTTGAACCCATCTGGAAAGAAAATTAGAAATTTAGGAATTCAGATACGAATTCTTGACTCATCACGTAACTCCACAAATAGATCGGAAATTGGGAAATTTCTAAAAGAAAACCATTCATATTATTGTTTCAAAACTAGTAACTCCAGTTATTAACTATTTGCAAACCACGTAACTGCCTATTAATATGAAACTTTCAAAAAAATGTAATGAAAGATATTATGTCTGTTGCATAATGATCTTTTGATATATTTTCTTAATTGTTATCGGCGATGAAACGTGAAATCACGGTAATAGTTGAGAGAAAAAGAGTCTTATATCAAAACATTTAACTCCGTTACTGTATTTTCTAAGCTATAAACGCTGATTTGATCAAACCACGTAACTCCAATTCAAATTATTTCATGTTATTCAACTATTTATGGTTAAAAAATCACTTCAGTATATGAATGAAATTAAAATACATTACTTACTTCATCAGTGTATTTAACCACGGTAGCTGAACAATTGATTATGCAATGAAAAACTAACTTGTTAGTGCATTGAAACCACGCCTATTGCTAACACATGGATGTGACATGGACAACTAGGAGTTAGTGGGTTTGAAATAACAAAAAACCCTAACTTAAGATACGAGGTTTGAAAATTCCTATTCATTAAATCTTACGAATTTTTTGGAGGTACGAGGTTTAAATTATAGGTGTAGACTATTTTCACCAACAATTTGGTATAATAATCCTAAAACTGATTTTGGTGGAGTTACGTGGTTTTCTAATTAGGCCGACGATATATGGGTTGTCATTCACGCACAAGTGTATTTTTTTCAATTATTAGAGTGTAATATTGATTTTTTAACTTTATTATTTTATTATTTTATTATTTATTATTTATTTTATTTCAATTTCAATTTCAAATGAACATATAATTATTGATAACTGAGATTGAATTCTCGCACATCACTTGGTGAAACATCATAAAGAATAAAGTATAAACTTTAAAATAAATTATGTGCCTAATTTGAGTAGCAAAATTTGTAACAGACTATCGAAAAATAACGTTAAAACAATTTGTACAAATAAAAGAAACTTGAAGTCATTCTTGGTCAATAATAAAGAAAAATCTAACATCGGAGAAAACAGTGGTATTTACAAAATATTTTGCGACGAATGTCCTGCTTTCTATATTGGACAGACAGGAAGGAATATAAATATTCGTGTTGAAGAACATAAAAAGTCAATTTTACAAAACAAAAATACCACTGGCTTCTCTGAACATTGTATAAAATTCAATCACTTCCTGGATTTCAACAAAACCAAATAGTTACATTCAGGTTACAAGGGTAAACGTCTTGACCTTCTCGAAATTGTAGAAATAAGTTCCGCCCATAATAGTCAATTACCCCTTGTAAACGAACAAATTGATTTTCAGGTATCACCTTTGCTTTTGTCTGTTTTATAAATTACGATGTAATACTCTCCTGTAGTCAGTCTTGATAATGAGTTCATAGCTCGAAACATGTCGACTTTTTATTACTGCTAAGTACAGTATCTAAAGATTTTTTATATTGTGAAACATAAGCCAAGTGTTTTTATTTTAAAGTTTATACTTTATATAATTATTGTTTAAGATGGCCCTAATGAGATTCTTCATTTAGATATTAAATTCTAAATGAGCTTTGCAATGCTGACAAGATTATTGTTTGGAATAGTTTCTATTTGCTCTGGAACTTGCTATTTAGTATATTATATCGAAAAAAAATTTGTTCCAAAAGAATTTCAAACAACACCTCTCGTCTTTTTTACTAATAGTCATTGACAAAGTTGTCAAGAAGAGTTCGTCGGCCTATATTCATTTCGCATTTCAAGGTATCCTATATACGATAAACATATCGTTTCCTGGAACTCATTGCGTGAATACAAATGCGATTTTCGGAGATGACGCCTCTGGGATTATGAGAAACATTTTCACTTCAGCAGGTTTGTTAAACCATTCGTTCGAATGTGGATTCGAAATTACGCGCAATAAATTGTACGGAAATTTCATGAATATTCCAGACATTCGCAAACAGACGTGTATGGAGTTAAAATACTGCAAATAGTAGAAAACTCCCTGCCAGACATATCGGCGTGCATACGATACCAGAAATTAATCAATTTCTGGAGTTGCACAAATGTGAATACTCTTGGATCTATCAGAATGTTGTCCCAGAATTTTTTATGTTATTATAGTTTTATTGTATTTAAGAGAAAACTATTATATGCAATGTAATTTCATAGGAGGAGTGTACAAAAATTCATCTTTTATTCTTGAATATTAAACGTTTTCCGCTATTGTTTTGTTATTCGTTACATTTCAATTATAGACTTTGGTATGTTCAGGAAAATCAATGTCTATCGATACGTCATACACAACTTATTTCTCAATATGTTCTATATATCCGATCTCTGATCTCACCTGCAATACCACCAGCCGCGATGTTCTTATCAGGTAACGGGTTCGAACCCGAGATGACTTGTCTCCTCCTGATCCGTTTTCTGGCAGTTTGGAATATCCTCCAGTAGAGGAAGAGAATTACCAGCAGAGGGAGGTAGAAGGAAGACGCCGTCGCGAATATTTGATAGTAGATATCCTGGCTGACCAGGCATCTCTTGTTGTGGATTCTCTGGTTCCATTCTGGATCTTTCCACCCTAACAACGGGGCGATGCAGACTAGGAAAGAGACGATCCAGATTATGAATATCATGATGCCGATCCGTTTTGAAGTGCGCTGGTGTATGTAGTCGATGTTAGTGACGGCCCAGTACCTACGCAAAAATGATGAATTGGAAGTCTCCATTTCATATGTTGAATACATTTTTGTTTCGAAATGTTTCTTTATTTATTTTTTCATTTGTTTTTAAGGAATAGAACGGTTGAATTTCACATCCAAAATAGCATTCACAGTGTAAATTTCAATTAGAAATACAGATAAAAAAACTTTAATCTTACTAACTTAGAAATTAACCAACTCTGGCACTTCTAGCTTGGGAAAGTAGAAAAAATAGTTATAATGAAAGGTTTATGATGTTTATATTATAACAATGGTGTCTAACAAATAAATTCGAAAATTTAAGAATACTATTGAAATTTTGAAGTTAAAAAAATAATAAATTAATAAAAGTTGATTAGATTCTAAAGAAAACTCAAATAAATGTTATTGAAAGATGCATAAAAATAAATATAGACAAAATTTAGTACTCTATTATATTAAACAAATCAATAATAAGGATGGAAATTCGAATATGAATGAACGACTGTATAATAATAGTAAATTTCAATATACAACCAAAATATTAGTTTAAAAATTTAAAATATCAATTAGAATTTCACGTGATATTAGTAAAAACTGTCTCTTTATAATTTCCCTAATTTTCAATTGAATAATAAATATTTTATAGAATTTTGAAAACAAACATATATTTTGACCTTATTCTTCTTACTATTTTCATTAAAGTATGATGTTACATCTGTATAATAATAGCTCTCCACTGATTGAAGCTGAAATATAAAAGTATTCAAATTTTTCAATTTAAAATTCAAGTTCTGTACTGAATTTGTAGATTTGAGGTTTTCAATTTTGTAATTGTAAATTAAATTTTTCTCTTACCGCTATGAATCATCATTTAATAATAATAATAATAAGAATAATTTATTTGCACATATTTTAACATAAAATATAATGATTCATTCCCTATATGTAAGGAATGAATTAGTATTTGAAATCTGAAACCAAGTTATTTGAATCGATATATATATATATATATATATATATATATATATATATATATATATATATATATATATATATATATATATATATATATATATATATATATATATATAATTTACATATTCAATTCATTTTATTCATGAATTTAACTTGATTATTTTACCATATAGTTGTTTCAAATTGTCATTTAATAATTATATCGATTCTTTAAATAAAATGGCAAATTAAATCGTTTCATTTTGTCCACTGATTCACGAACTATTTATCAAATTGTATGTTCATTTAGTTGACAGATGATTAAGAACAATAAAAAATATGAGGCAGTGTCATTCTTGCAAAGAAGTCAGTTACACATAGAGGAATCTTTGATTCATGAGTCCAAAATGTGTCAATCTTCTTCCAGCTTCGCAAGTGGACATAAACACAAGAAATAAGAATAATCTCGCCGCTTGAATAGTTTATGTGAAATATAATAATTTTGAAAGCTTGAATTAAATTATGAGGTAGTGTATGCTTTTTGTCTTTCACTTCTCGTTCTCTCTCCTCATGGCTATCGCAGTTGATATTTGCTGTTGTTCCTTCATGTTTATTTACTCAGTTGTCTCATGTTGAAAATGTGACAAATAACCTATGATTCAATTTTCTTTATGCGTTAGATGGGGAATAAATTTTGAAACACACGAGCCTGGCTCAAGTTTCACAGTTCTTTCAGTGAGAATGTTTATTTTGTAGATCATATTCAATTTATTTTGTGAATAAAGTTATTATTATTACTAAAGGTCGAATAAGCAAAAATAGAACTGAATTGTTCGAATCAATAGTTCTGAAGTTGACTAATATACTCGTATATCTTATTTAATGCATATAAATCAGACTATAATTTAGGGATGTTATTGATCTGATTTTAGAATTCGAAAAGCTCAAATTATTCCGGTCAGACACTAGGACGTCCTTTCCTGAGCCCGTCTTGACATTGTTTCAGTTTACTGCCCCAAACTAGTATCTTAATGTCACTTTGTTTGACTTGACATCAATCAAGTCTGGTCCTTAAGTTCCCAGAGGACTCGCTCAGTTCCAGGATATTTACCCACCATTGTTTATCTTTGCGTGTTCCGTGAAACACAAAATACACAATATATTCTTGTCAGCTTTAATATCAAAACTAACTAATCGCCTTGTTGAAAGCTCTCGCAAACTTGATTGTACGTCAAAGTAGGAATTCACTTAACCACCTAATGCCTCGAAGACGTAATCAACATTATCATATAAGAGAAAGGCAAAACAATCACTATTTTATTCTGTTGTTATAGTGTGCAGTTCTCTGATAACATGTAACCAAAGTGATGACTTGAAAACAAGATAGTGGGATTATTTCATAGAACATTAATTAAGTATGGTTATTTGTCAGTGGTTGGACTTGCTTTGTCTTACAATATTTGAACATTTTCATTCGATAAAGATTATTTTCCATTACTTAAAATAACTTGAGTTTTGCTGCTCATTGCTGTTTCTTCCAGTACAAAATTAAACTCACGAGTAATGTGCTAAACATGGAATTTATCGATTACTGAACTTCAGGAAGGCTGATTCTTAGCAGTGATTCCTTATGTGGAATTAGAACGCAGATGGTTCACCATTCAAAAACAATTATAAAGAATTGTTGATCAAAATTTGAATTTCATTCTCAATTTCTTGGATTTGAAAGTAAGAAGTTACAAATGTTAAAATTTTAATTTATCAATCTTTGTGAAAAACGCGAATGTTTATTATTGAAGATTTTCCAAAGCGATTTTCTTGGATGGGATTAAAAAGCAGATGAAATCAACAATCGCAATTCCAGAGGTAATATTATCCAGAATGGTTTGAAAAATTGTTCAAAAGTGAATTTAATTCTCATTTTGTTGTCGTCCAATCAAATAATTAACATGGTCCGAATGTTTGAAATTTTGAAAACGCTGTTTTATATTATTGAAGATTTCCCGAAGGTTCTTATGTCGTATTAAATAGTAGATAAAATCATTCAATCATAATCCTACACGAGTTATTTTTAAGAAAGTTGATAAAAGTTTAGATTTCATTTTCAATATCTTCAGTTTTTCTTCATAACTAAAATGTTGGAATGTCAGAATTTAAGACATTTGATTCATCAATCTTCGAATTAAAAGAACTCGAATTTATTTCATTGAAAATTCCCTGAATAAAAAGCAGATGGAATTATTCGATTTCAATCAACGAGATATTTGTAAGAGATTTGATCAAAATTTGAATATCATTTTCAATATCTTTAGTTATGTTCAAATAACTAAAATGTTTGGAATGCCAGAATTAAAGATATCTCATTTATTTTTTGCATATAAATTGAAAAGCAGATGGAAGTTCGATGCAATCCTCAACGAGATATTCCCAACAAAGTTGATCAAAGTTTGAATTTTATTTTCAATATCTTGTAGATTTGTTGAATAATTGAAGTGTTTAGGATGTTGGCATTAATGTTATTGAAGAGTCCTCAAGCGATTTCTCATGTGGGATTAAGAAGAAGATGAACTAATTCAACCGCAATCCCAAACTTGAAATTCTCAAAAATAGTTGATCAATGTTTGAATTTAATTTTCGAATATCAGAATTTTAAACATACAATTGATCAATCGTTGAATTTAAAGAACGTAGAGTTATATTTTTGAATATTTCCGGAAGCATTTTCTTTGTAGAATTGAAATACTTATGCTTGATTTCACCAACTAATTCCTTAAGTTAGGCAATACTTAAATCGGATTTAGAAATTCCTAACTGCAGTTTGCGTTTCACCACGTGTTAAGTAATGCATAAAGACGATAGGAAAAACCTAACGTTAGGTCTGCCTAGAGTATTTAGGAAATGCTTAACCTCAAATTGATATAATAAAATTATTATATTTCTTTAACTTTATAAACAAATAAAAAACTAACTTTTCACAGGTTAAAATAAAAATCTATTGAGTAAACGCGTTTCGTCATAACATTGACTTCATCTCGTACTAAACTGTGGTATTACAAAACAATCTATTTATACGAAAATTGAATATAACAGAGGGTACTTAGAGAAACTAAATAACAATAAGCAATTCATTCTGAGCTATTAGTAGGTACCTACATTGAACAGATTAAGGAGATGAGAAGGGTTTACTTCAATCTGGTCGTTAACTAAATTTCCGGAATTTTTATATTTATTTATGTATAGGGATTCCCAACAGTTGGTTTTATGGAGACTATTTTCAAATTGTAATATATTATAATTGTGATTAAAGGTATGGTTTTCTTGAATAAGATGGCACGCATAATTAGAATCAGTTTTCTGCTTAATATAGCTACGTTGGTGTTCGTGTATTCGAGTTTTGAAATTTCTAATTGTACGTCCTATATAGAATTTTTCACAATCGTTACAGTCGAGTTTATAAACACCAGTACGTTCATCTCTATGAATTTTTGATTTGTTGTTTTTAATCAATTTTCCAATGCTATTATTGGTTTTATATGAAATTTTGAAATTTTGTTTTTGAAAAAACAATTTCAGGTTTTTCGGAAGTTTTGCCCAAGTATGTTAAACTGCTAAATACTCTACTTTTTTCGGATATAAGTGGGTAAATTTCTGAAATTGCCATTTTGTATTTTTTTCTCCTCTGAATGAGGCTGTCAATCATATTAGGTGAATAACCATTATTTACTGCCATTTGTTTAATTATATGCAATTCCTTCCGAAAATTAGCTTCGGACAACGGAATTTTGAAAAGTCTATGAATCATACTATGATAAGCCGCTAATTTATGTGAAAAAGGGTGTAGTGATGTATTCATTTCAGTTTCTAGAGAAAATTTAATACGAGGGTGTATGGAATTAATATAAGTAATGAAATTATCCAATTGTCTATCTGTACCAGTGTAGCAAACAATAACGTCATCAACGTATCTATACCAATAAAGAAAGTATTTACTGCTGAAGTGGTTCATAATAGTTTTCTCTAAATTATCCATAAATATTTCTGATAACAGAGGGCTTAACGGATTTCCCGTAATTAAATCTTCCTCATTACTATAACACACGTTGTTGAAACTGAAATAATTTTGTTCTAAACAAATTTCCAGTAAATGAGTAATATCTGACTGTATAAGTGGATGAACATTATTAGAAATAAGAAAATTTTTGATTAAATTTACAGTTTCATTAGGCGGAGTGCTAGGAAACAGATTGTTCACATCTAAAGAAAATAATTTTGAATTGCGAGGTAATACAATATTTTGAATGTTTTTGATCAACTCGTTTGAATTTTTAATGGAGTACTTGGGTTCAAATTTCGTATATTTCTTAATTACGTCAATTAAAAATTTTGATAATTTAACGGCTGGAGCTGTTATATATGAAACTACTGGTCTGATGGGATAACCATTTTTGTGTAATTTAATTAAAGAATATAACTGAGGTAATAGCATTGGAAAATTGATTAAAAACAACAAATCAAAAATTCATAGAGATGAACGTACTGGTGTTTATAAACTCGACTGTAACGATTGTGAATTTCAAAACTCGAATACACGAACACCAACGTAGCTATATTAAGCAGAAAACTGATTCTAATTATGAGTGCCATCTTATTCAAGAAAACCATACCTTCAATCACAATTATAATATATTACAATTTGAAAATAGTCTCCATAAAACCAACTGTTGGGAATCCCTATACATAAATAAATATAAAAATTCCGGAAATTTAGTTAACGACCAGATTGAAGTAAACCCTTCTCATCTCCTTAATCTGTTCAATGTAGGTACCTACTAATAGCTCAGAATGAATTGCTTATTGTTATTTAGTTTCTCTAAGTACCCTCTGTTATATTCAATTTTCGTATAAATAGATTGTTTTGTAATACCATAGTTTAGTACGAGATGAAGTCAATGTTATGACGAAACGCGTTTACTCAATAGATTTTTATTTTAACCTGTGAAAAGTTAGTTTTTTATTTCTTTATAAAGTTATGAATATGAACATTCACCAAGTAAATGCCAATTCCATTCAATATTATATTTCTATCATTTTTTCTATTCTTACTATCCTTTTTTCGAATTTACAGTCCAGTATTAAATAGTGCTACCAATTATATGTACAAAACTTCCCAAATCATGTTTTCAACACGGTATTTCTTAACTAAGAGTTTCTTAGGTTGGTGAAATCCGATTTAGGTAAGTATCGGATTTAGGTATTTCCTATAGTAGAAATTACTTAGTTAGGAACTTCCTTACATATCGTTGGCGGAATCGGGCATTAATCTGTTTCATCTGAGGAAAAAATGGAAATGAGTTTTTTAACGCAAGCAAAAAGTTGTGAGACATTATAACTTTAATTAAGCAGCATCGCCCTGGGAAAGCGGTGAATTCGACGGCAAGCGACTGAAACTGAAGACGACGAGGAGTGAAGAAGGACCTAGATGGGCTGAGTGATTGTCCATCAGACACGTTCTTCATCGGTTCGCTAGTAAGGAGAAGCGCCCAACAGAGGACGGCACGGTGGGATGGAAGCGGATCGTCAGGTTCGAAGACGACTGATGCTCGTTGCAGACGACGAGAGTGAAGATGGATATTGGATCTCGATGTCGGAGTAATTGCCGTTGCAGACGACGAGTGTGAAAATGGAAGTTGGATCTCGAGGTCGGAGTGATGAGCACGAATGATGCTCGTTTCAGACGACGAGAGTGAAGATGGATATTGGATCTCGATGTCGGAGTAATTGCCGTTGCAGACGACGAGTGTGAAAATGGATGTTGGATCTCGAGGTCGGAGTGATGAGCATTGATCAAGATCGAACCAACCTGGGATGAAGCGAACATACTTCCAGTCGACAGAGAATGCCACGGGCAGTCGTCAGGTATGTTTACTTGATTTCAAAATTAATGCGACGCGACGCAGAGACACTTGGGTCTTGAAATATAGACACAAGGAAGAGAACAGGTTCTAGTGCTGACCGCAGCACGAGAGTCCTAATCTAAGTGTGAGACTGGAGGTTTAGTAGGCTAATGCCCGGAAACCGAAAGAACAGAGGTGTTTTTAGTGGGTAGGCAATGTTGATATATATTTTATATATATCAATTATTGAATCCCACACAGGCCGGGTTTGCAACCGGTATCGCTTTTGAAGTTTTCACCTCGATTAAAAAAAAAAAAAAAACACCACGTGTTAAGTAATACCTAAAAACGATAGGAAAAACCTAACGTTAGGTCTGCCTAGAGTATTTAGGAAATGCTTAACCTCAAATTGATATAATAAAATTATTATAATTCTATCATCTTTTCTATTCTTACTATCCTTTTTTCAAATTTACAGTCTAGTATTAAATAGTGCTACCAATTATATGTACAAAACTTCCCAAATCAAGTTTTTAACAAGGTATTCCTCAACTAAGAGTTTCTTAGGTTGGTCAAATCCGATTTAGGTAAGTATCGGATTTAGGTATTTCCTATAGTAGAAATTACTTAGTTAGGAACTTCCTTACATCTCGTTGGCGAAATCAGGCATTAGTTTCCAGATACTGACGTATAAATATCTCAGAACCAACGAATCAGATCGAACCATTCAATCAGAACTCTCGAACTCGACCTTTCTAAAGCATTCATGGCATAAAAGAGACGTGGCTAAATACTTTTCCATAATTGATGCCGTTCCTAATGGCGGATAATACATTTTCATTCTGATGGGCTTTCGATGTTGATTGGTATTAGAGACTCATCATTCACTGCAGAGTTCCATACATTTCCGGGAAATGTAATCATTTCATATCATCTATTAATCCTTTGAGTCATTTATATTAAAGGGTGATCTCCCAGTTCAGTAGATTTACTCACACGAGCGAGCTATGTCGTCATTTGTTGATAAGGACGCCCATCAGCGATGAAATGGATTTTTTCTGAGGATATCTTTGAGGAAAATGTGTTTAGAAAATAAAAAATAAACGACAAAAGGGAATAATTGAAATCTCTGGATGCTCTCATCCACATAATCATGACATTAACAAATTGTGCAATTTTGGAATGAAGTTAATGCAGTTTTATTTACTTAACTCAATTATTTTACATATTTGAACATGGTTAGTCATATAAATCTATACTATCATATTAATTCTTCTGTTGAAATGTGATGATTATAGGATGATCAGCCTAATGTCTCACGTCCTGAAAACCTTCCTGCGGATCATTCACACACGAATCTACGCGAAGTGCGAACAACAGATTGACCCCTCTCAGTTCGGCTTTAGAAAAGGATTAGGAACTCGAGAGGCACTTTTTTTCGCTTAATGTTCTAACACAAAGGTGTAGAGACATGAATGTTAATGTATACGCCTGCTTCGTTGATTATAGAAAAGCGTTTGACTGCGTTTCGCATCAGAAAATGACGGAAATCCTAAAGGCTTCGGGTATAGACCGCGGCGACCTGCGTATTATTACCGACCTATATTGGCACCAAAATGAACAAGTAAGAGTGGATAGGGCAATGTCTGAAAAAATGACAATACAGAAGGGTGTACGACAAGGCTGCGTTTTATCTCCCCTTCTGTTCAACCTATATTCTGAAACTATATTCTGAGAAGCACTCGAAGACATCGACATAGGTATCAAGATGAACGGTAAAAGAATCAGCAACCTCCGCTATGCAGGCGATACCGTGGTAATAGCCGACAGCCTTACAGACACACAGAGAGCTATGGATTTTTTTTTTTTTTTATTAAAACACTTTTATTTCACCATTTTACAACATATTTTTAACTGACTTAATTATTATTATCACAGATTTGATTATACTATTGAAAATAAAATACCCTATTCTATATTTATCAGGGTATTTCACAATAGCTAATTATTTACATTCAGAAAAAATATATTTTGTTGGAAAATTTTTTGATTCTATTATTAATGATTTTTTTATATCTATCCACTCTCAATTTTTGTATGAAGTCCGTCAAATTTGAATGCTTTTCCATATTGTTATAAATTGTTGCGTGAAGGAACCAACACCATACATTGAGATCTTCTTTCTTCATAGTTTTGGCGAATAAAACTTTAGGATCATCCTCTATTTCTGTCTGAAATTTGAGTTTTACAATATCTTTATAAAATTTCCAAATATTCCTCGAATGTCCGCAATCAGTCAATCTATGATTCAAATTATCTGTGGTTTTACATTTAGCACACATGTCCGTGTCCGAAATATCATGTCTTTTCAGTTTTGATTTAACTGGGTATATCTCATTTATGAATTTGTATGAACATGATCTCCATTTTGTTGGGCTGTTGTTATGAATTAGAATATTTTCCCATATTTTTTTCCAATTGAAATTCTCATATTTTTCTTGAATTTTAGGTGTCTTTTCCGCTCTTTTCAAAAGCGCTCCATATATTTCTTTGGTTTGGGGATATTTTCTTTTTCCAATTAATGCATGTATATCGTTTATTATCTTCGTTGTATGTCTGAGGCATGGGTGAGTAGAAGTTTCTGAGTTTTCAAAAATTTTGTTGAGAGGTGATCTGTATATAACTTTATTTGGTACTGTAATCCATGTCAGTAGAAGTGTTTTCAGAAAAAGAGCCTTAGCCTTGAGTTCTACATTTATCAAATTCAAACCCCCCTTTTTATAGGGTAGATAAAGTTGGTCTCTAGAAATTCTATATAGGTGCCGATTCCATATGAAGTTGCCTGTATGTAACACAATTTTTTGGGAATACGCTAACGGAATGGGTATTACTTGACTTAAAAACCATACTTTGGATAAGGTATATGTATTGACAAACCACACTTTTTTAATTATGTCCAGCTCTCGAGTATAGTTCATTGCTAAGGTTTGTCTAATTAAGTTACACACTTTCTGCCAATTTAAGTTTATCATATTCCGAAATTTCCCAGTGATAATCATCCCCAGTACCTTAATTTCATTTGTGATTGTGAAATTCTGATAATTTGTAACCGTTGCATCCCTTTCATTCCCCAGCAGTAAAACTGATGACTTTTCCATATTTATTCTTGCATTTGCCGCTTTTTCATAAATGTTTATAATTTTTTTTATTGTATTTATCTCATTTCCATTTTTAATGAACAAAACTACATCATCAGCATAGGCGGCAACTTTATGAATTTTGTCCTGAATTTTTATACCAATCAGCTTTGAATCTAGCATTTTGATGACTGGTTCTAGCGATATACAGAATAGGAACATCGATAAGGGGCATCCTTGGCGAATTGATGATCCGATTGAAAAATATTGTGACATGAGACCGTTGACGAGTAACTTTGATGATGCCTTTTCATATATCTTTTTTATAACTGATATAATGAGGGCGCTCATACCAATTTTTTCTAGAACTAACCACAGATACCTGTGGGAAACTCTATCGAAAGCTCGACAGAAGTCTAAACTTAAAATTGCACCTGTATTTGTTTTATCATTTTCAGAATGTAAAACGACATCTCTTAATAGCATTAGATTATTAAATATGGATTTTTGCGTACCGCAAGTTTGCTCTTTTCCGAATATTTTTGAACATTTCCCTGACAATCTTTGAGCTAAAATTTTGGAGAATATTTTGTAGTCTGAATTCAGTAAAGTTATTGCTCTGAAATCATTCAAACATTGGCTCTTTCTTTTCTTTGGTATTAACGTTATTATAGCTTCGCAAAAGGCTGTTGTTATTTTACTTGGGTTCTGAAAAATTTCATTGAACAACTTTGTAAGATCTTCGGCAATTTCCTCAAAAAAAATTTCATAGAATTCATAGGAAAGTCCATCTAAGCCAGGAGTTTTCTTTTTTTTTGATATGTTAAGTATTATTTCGATTTCCCTTGTTGTAATGATTCTTGTCCTTCCCTATTTTCTTCTTCGTTTAATTTTGGTTCTAATTGATTCAGAAGTATTCTAATTTGTTCATCATCTACTGTTTTGTTTTTGAAGGAATTTTCAAATTGATCTTTAGCGTATTCTAAAATATGTTTCGAGTTTTCAAGTGAGCTTCCACTATCCGTTTTCAATTCCATTATTATTGAGTTCTTATTTTTGCGACTTTCTATTAATTCGTAGAGCCCGTATCTATCCTCGATTTGTTCCCTATTATAATTCTGAAATCTCTCATTCAAAAATCTCTCCTTAAGTTCAATAATAATTCTTTTGATTTCCCTATATTCTTCGACTACGTTTTCCCCTTGACATAATTTCTTATTCAGCTCGAATAAGGTACATTGATAAAATTCTAAAGTTTGTTTCTGTTTCAAGTTTCTCACATATTCTTCGTTCTTAAAAAATGTCATAGCTCTCTTCTTAAAAACTGTGAACCACCATTTGACAAAATCATCCTTGTATAAAGAAGACTTCCTCAAATTTATAATTTCTAATTTGAATTTTTCTATTATTTTATCTGTGAAATAAGCGGATTCAATCTTCCAGTAACCCCATCCACACCTTAAAATATTTGGATATTTGTGCTTGTCATATTTCAGGTAAACTATTTGACTACTATGATCTGAGAAGTTTACTGGTACAATACTACTTTTATGCACAATTTCTTTGTGTTCCTTCGAAATATATACACGATCTAACCTCGAGGCAGTATTTTCTCTGAAGTATGTGAATGAAACCTGATTTTTATTTGTTAAATCCCATGTATCCACTAATTGTAAATCATTCAGAATTTTGGTGAGAGTTTTACATATGTTGGTACTATTTTTTGATTGCGACGCGTGTACCGTGCAATTAAAATCACCTAATAGAAATAGGGTTGATTTGAAGTTCAGATGAATGGTTAATTCTTTTTCATAAAATAAATTTCGCTCTCTGTAGTTTTGTGCTCCTGATGGAGCATACACATTTACATATCTCACATTGTTTATCGAGGTTGATATAATTCTTCCATCGACAGAACATAATGTATCCTTTAAACTAAAACCTTTTCTATATATGATTCCGGTACCTCTTTGTGAATCTCCTATATTACTCATAAAATCATAATTTTTTGGCAGCTGTACGGCATCGGTGTTCAATTCCTGAAGAAAGAGAACATCAATATCGTACTTCCTAATAAAGTCCATTAACAAATTCTGTTTGGTTTTGTTTTTTAGACCGTTACAGTTTAACGTAGCTAATGTGAATAATTGAGTCATTTTGATTTAAGAATAAAGAAATTTACAATACCTTTTGAGCCTACTCGAGATGCAATTCCCTAACTAACTTCAATACAATTCTTTTTCACTTTTATCATTTCCTGAACCAAAGTCCATTTCTTCAGATGTTTGATTATCACCTGCATTTCTCTCTTCACTATTCGTATCCTTTTGTTTTTCTTTTGATTTTTTCTTTTTGTTCGACATTTTAATTATTTGGTTATCTTTTATTATGATTTTCAGTTTTGGTATAGTCTCCTCTTCGCTCGATATTTGTTTTTGTAAGGTTCTTTTGTTTAATATTTCTGATCTACCGTACTGATAATCTTGACTACTGTCAATAATATCTTCGTCTTCTTTACTTAGGTCCATTGTCACTGATTTTGTTTCCAAGTTCCCTTGTTTTCCTTCATTTCTTTCATTATTTCCAATTTCTTTATTTGTGATGATTTCATGACTGACTTCTGCAAAAGAAGTATTATGAATTACCGGAGCATTGGGTCATACTATATTTTTCATTCTATTTCTCGCTACTTTGGGACATTCTTTTCTCTCATGTCCTGTTTCATCACAAACCATACATGTTCTCACTTGATTTTGATATGTTACAAGTGATGTAATTTGACCTATTATGATGTATGACGGTACTTTGTTTTTCATTGTCATCCATACTGTTCTCACTCCAGTTAAAACCGGAAATAAATCTTCATTTCCAGCATATTTTTCGTTTTTAATCGATTTTATGGTTCCATAAAGGGATAATTTGGAGATAATCTTTTCATTCGGAAGATTCGGTGGAAAATCATATATTCTTACCAATATATCATCATTTTCTTCTTCAATATCTATATCATATTCTTGCCCGTCTTCATCCACATACTTTGCCACACCATCTGGAAATTTGTTTACAACCGCTTGCGTTATCGCAATTGAAATAACACCGATGAATACTTTATATCGAATGTGGTCGAATTGAATGTATATTATTTGATCGATTTTTAACTGTAATTTCTCCCTGATCCATCTATGTAATGCTAAGTTTGTTGGCTTTTTCCTAACATTTTTAAAATCTAATTTAATAGTGTTCTCACGGAACGTAGACATTTCAAAATACACAAATTTCGATTGAAGCGCTGATGATTTACTACACGTGCGTATTCTTCGAAACCTGACAAACGACTGATTATGGATCGCATCGTGGAGCATAGCCAGCGTTTCGGCCTCTTCGTGAACATCAAAAAAACGAAGCTCATGGTTTTCTCTAAACAACCAACACCCGCCCTTCTATATATAGATGATAAACATGTCGAACAAGTACCAACATTTCGATACCTAGGCGCTTTTGTCAACGAACAATGTGACCCAAAAATTGAGATTAAGGCGGGAATCGAGCAGGCTCGCAGATCCTTCATTAACATGAAAAATCTTTTTACATCTCGCGATCTGAGTCTTCAGCTCCGTGTACGATTGTTACGGTGTTATATTTTTCCTGTCCTGCTCTATGGGTGTGAAAGCTGGACGTTTAACCAGGAGATGGAAAAACGTATAGATGCATTCGAGATGTACCTGTACCGAAGGGTATTACGGATATCATGGATGGCAAGACGGACAAACATCGAAGTCCTCAACATGATGGGCAAATCTTTAGAACTAATGACAACTGTCAAAGAGAGGAAACTCCAATACATCGGGCACATCATGCGCGGTGAAAAGTACGAAACCCTCCGACTGGCCATCGAGGGAAAGGTCCAGGGGAAACGATAAATAGGACGTCGCCAAAACTCATGGCTCAAGGATCTGAGGAGATGGTTTGGACGAACCTCTACAGAGATCTTCAGGGGTGCAGTTTCTCGAGTCATAATAGCTAATTGGACCGCCAACCTCCGCAGGGAGACGGCGTTATAAGAAGAAGAAGTCATATTAAGTTGAAAACTTTAAAATAACTCTCCAAGTAGACTGGTAATCAGCCTGAAAAACTCGAAATTCATATTTATTCATTGCCAGTTATGGTAAACCTACTGCCCATTATTAGTGGAAAGGTATTCATTGTTTGGTGCCAATCAACATCTTATACAAATCAACATCAGAAATGTCTATTAACAAGTCTACATTAATTATTGGAACGAAGTTCCTTATGGCAGGCTTGGAGGAGATAGAGATTTTGCTGCGTGACCAAACTGAAAAATATGCGAGACTAAAACCGTAAGAAAAACATATAACGGAAGTGCTATAGCCGTATTAGTGAATAGTGTATAATACCTTTCTCTTTCTTCCTTTCCGTTCTCTCATCCCTTTTCTCACTCCGACTCGCTGTGTTGCTTCTATATTATATGAAGGAACTTCATTCCTACCTGGTGTCCCATGACACCGTTATCTTCTTTTTAATATAATGCGAAAAATACTCCTGTCAAAGGGTAGGTACTCTTTCGATTCGTTGTGGCATACAGTTTTTTTTAAAGTAATAATGAGATAATTCTTGAAAACAGTGAAGAGTAATATCTTTTATTTTGCAGATATTTTCAAGTGGTTTACTGTTGTCTATTTGCAGCTTGCTCTTGTCGAAGGATACACTTCCGACTCGTTGTGGAATACACTTTTGTTAAAAAAATAATGAGATAATTCCTGAAAAGAGTGAATAATAATACCTTTTATTTGGCAGATATTTTCAAATGATTTCGATTTGCAGCTTAAATAATACTCTTAAAGGCTGTGTAATTATTAATGGAAAAACTTAAACTACATCATTTTAATCTATTGAAGAGAGAATCTCATCAGAATTATCATCAATAAAAGATGATATTGGCAGATTCAGTAACCTCTTGAACAAACTCAAATTGAACAAAGTAAAACGATAAAAACTGACAAGAAGAAACGTTATGAATTAGATATGATGGAGTAAGTGAATATAAATTCAAAAGTGCCAAATTGAAAAAAATATATCGTACCTACATCCACATATGTATATGGAAAATTTTGGTGCATTAAATCAAAAGGTCATCTTCAACCTTTGAGGAAGGAATTGGCAGAGAGATGCATAAGCAAAATATAAAATATAGTCTTAGAGATGAAAAAACCAGTTTTTGAAGACTTCAGCACTCCTAATACCCTCCAAATTGAGATTGAGAAAATTCTAATATGAAGTGAGTTGATGTTAAGAATAGTAGTAGTATAGCAGTATAAATTTTTTCTCTGATCACCGTTATTTTTATGTGAAGCTTTCTTGTTTGTTCAGGGTTTTGAACTTGTGTGTACCTCCTCAGCTTCTGCATATTGGGTTACTGTTTGAAAATTGGCAAGTGGATAGAGTTAATGTTAGGAAAGTATCATTTGAAAGTTTCAAGTCTTTTCCTTCAGCGCCACCATTTCAATGTAGAGATTCTATATATTTTTTTGTTTTACGATTCTCGCCACCTTTAAAAATCTTTGAGGGTTAAGATATTGTATGTGAAAAAAACGAACTAGGGGAAAAACGAACGTCAGTGACAGAGCTCTGCTGCTTCAATATTTTGTTTTATATACTGCAATTAATGCTTGTTGATGCTTGATGAAATCAGAACATGAAGATAAGGTAAATGTTGCTACTTGTAAATGGAATCAAACTAAGATCACTTTTTGCCTACCATGGATATTTTCTATGATACATTTGTTGATCAGTTCAATGTTGAAGACTTTTGATTTATTTACTTTATAACCAGCATTCTTCCTTTTTAGAAATGTAATAATAATGGTATTCCTTAGCACATAGTACAGGCTCCAAGGGGGAAACGATTCAACAACTTCTGATTTTTGTCAATTCAAGCCAAAATCATTTCTTCTTCAATAGGTTTGCATCTCTTCATATTTATTCATTTTGTGTATGAATTATAAAAGTTTTTGTAATTGAACTTCTATCAACAGATAATAAATGTGTTTTTATGGCCGCTGCTGTATTGAAAGATTCAACAGCCCTTTACAAACTCGCTTTCACTACTGCTTTCATTATTTCTATGTCCAATGTCTCAGGAAGCTGGTTGTCCTCATTTGAAATTACTGAATCAAATAATAATATAATAAGGTAATAATAACTTGGATTGTTGTAGATGTAATAAAAGAGAATGTTTATAATTTGGTGCAATATTCAACAGTAAACATAGAGTGTAGAATGGTTCGAAATTTTCATAAAATTTCAGGTTTTTATGTTTTTATAATTGCTCAATTTTTATTTATAGTTATTGGAAAATATTTTTTAATTGTGTTCTACATATCGCAATAATCGGAAAAGCATTAGTGGTCCGAACATTTAAATGCACCGCTTTTAAGCTTTCCATCCAATCAATTAAACATAACGATTTACGAATGTATACATTCTAATTCCAGTATTGAGGATATTGCCGCTGTTAAACTATTTCATGTTTCCATTGTCGACAAAATATAACCATTTCATAACTGTGAATAGATTCTAGGAATTTATTAGTATTTCATTCAATTTTCATATTATATACCGGATAGTCGCGCTATAAATTGTGCACACCTAAGTAGCTTAACTAAGTGACCTCCGTCAAACAGATTGCTGAATTGGTCATTTTGGTGTAGTTTCCCCATATATGAAACAAATTAGAGAGTAAAATTGATTGTGTTGAGAGAAATGGTACGTTGGGCGAATCACTACGCCAGAGCTTTCAAGAGGCATACATCTACATCAAGGAGTGTGCAATTAATCAGAGGGTATGTAACTTGAATCTTAGCTTCATCGATATTTATGAAACACTTCCATATCTTTTGTTGTCATTTATAACTAGAGCACTCTGTGTTGCACAAAATAAAATAGCCAAGAAGGAAGAAGAGATTTCGACCGAGAAACCCTTTTTTCTTGATTGAAATGTGTTGTGATTTAAATATTTCTTTGATAAAAAATTAGTGATCTATAAGCTCTGCTTTGAGTTCTCGCATACATATGCCCTATGAATCTATTCCTAATTTGAACATGATGGTTTTTACGCGAGTGGCAAAACTTTATAATTGAACGATTGACCTAAATAAACTTGAATAATTTATTCAGTGATTGAGAAAATTACATATTAATATTTTTCATTTATCTCCTATAAGGTATTCAATTATTTTTTCAAAAGAATTGTTGAATCTGGCATAACTAAGTCATGATGTATCATTATGAAAATTCAAAATATCAATTATACTATGTTCAATATATTTGATAGGTTTCAAAATAGCGTCAACTGAGTCACGATTGATCAGAAGGATTGCAAATATTGTAAAAAAGCCGCAGTTAAAGGTGTTAAGTGCATAAATTCGATCCACCATATATCATGTGATCAAAGAATATATCCAAGATATTTTTTGTGTGATGATAAAAAACGTTATCACGTGATGACGTGGAAACGAAAACAACAGGTAGGTACGTATAATTAAATTTTAACCGATTTAACTATATTTATGAATGAGCAATAGATTTCTAAGGATTTGCGACAAGAAAAGGTTAAGTGAAGGGAGAGTGATTTAAAATTTGAACCTGATAAATGATAAAGTAAACAAGGGTTAGAAAGGAAGACGGCTGAGTAGCCAGCCGTCTTCCGTGATTCAAAGTACACAGGAACAGGAGCTGTCGGCGTCAACAAGTTTTCCTTCCGTTATTTAAGAGGATAAAAAAGAAATAATCATTGAAAGGTGATCGATTATATCATCCCAACAAGTTGGTGAAGATATATCTGGCTCCGTAGTTCAGTGGTCAGTGCGTTGGACTGCTGAACATAAGGTCGGTAGATCGAATTCCGGCCGAACCAACGAATTAATGCGGAGCCATCTCTCGGAAGGAAATGCAAAGCACCGAGAAGTATTTTGCCTAGTAAAGCCTCTCTGTAAAGACGTTCGGAACCGTCGTAAAACTGTAGCTCCCTTCTATTCGTGTATCACTGTATCACGCATAACACGAATAGTTGTCGAGAGGGTCGTCTACGCCCGAAACCGGGTACGGCATCGGAAGATGAAGAAAAATAAATATTATGTACTATAAGTAGATTCTGAATATGTTATTAATAACTTAATACATATTAGGGAAATTCCGTAAATGAATCTGCACATTTTTGCAATGAAGCATGGTCTCAAGTAAATCCTAGAAAAAGAAGAAAATTTTTTGTAAGGAAAGAACCGTCATGTGGTTCTGATAACATATCAGGTATTATCATTGAATAATATTGGAATATTTGTGCCGATGAGAAACGAAAATTTAAATTATAAATAATTTTGAGAAATCGTTTCTGTAGTACCATAAGCGGTTGTAAAGTTGTACTATAGACTCCACCCCATCCCAGAGTTCCATACATTAAGAGAGACTGAACTAACGAAAAATAAGTACTGCGCAAATCACTGATACTCAGTATATTTTCAAGTGTTCGAAAAACATACAAAAGGGCTCTGAGTTTTTTCGGTTTCTGAACCGATCCGCAAATATATGAAACGCTCTTACCTTAGAAGTGTATCTGGTTTTCTACGACTAGCAGTGGTTTACATCTAGTATAATCTGATGGTTTTTGCTTGAAATCACCTCTGGGCACTTGAGAAGCCTTATTAGGTTTCGATGCTTTCGAGAGTTTATATCAAAAAAGTAGGTATGTCGGTTTGAGTCTACAAATCTGTTAACACGTCACTCCTATGCAGAATAATCCACCTAAGTGAACTTCTTTTTTCTGTATTCATTTGAAATTTTAATCAGTTTTGTGTATGAGTCGAATATGATCGTATGTTCGAAAACGGTCTGCTGAATGTATTTTTATTTTTCACTTGTACCTATATTATATGTTTATTTCACCTTGGATACGGTTGCTACAAACACACTTCTTATGCCCAAGGGCGTAATGGATCATAACGCCCGCTAATTGTACGAGGAGAAATGAAGCAACTTTCATTGATGAAAATACTTCATAAACCTTGTCGTATACGACTCTGGATTTCTCCGGCAATGAATTATTCGCGGCTCTGTAGCAGAATAGCGCTGGGCAAAATAGCGCAGGACTAAATAGCGCTGGACAAAAACAGCGCAGGACAAAATAGCACTGCGACTAAATAGCGCAGGACAAAATAGCACTGCGACTAAATAACGTCGGTTGAAATATCCTTACAAAATTAATTATTACAGTAGAATGTGATTGAAAAATCAAGTTTTCAAAATCAATTTTAATACAAAGCAAGGTTTATAACAATTAATAATTCAAAAAAAATTACATGGACAGATTATGAGCCACAGACTGTAAATACCGTTCAACGTTCCTGAAAGCATACGTTTGAACCAAGGTTTTCAACCTGTTTTTTAGCTGGACGTATTTATTGTTAGGAGCTTCTTGTTTCCTAAATCCTGAACGGTATCTTGTAATATAGATTTCTGAAGACTGTTGTTCCTTTTTCAATTGATTGATCAATTTGTATACATGAGGATGCTGGCAGTTCAGACCCCTCTGTAGGGAATTGTGCCATGCTTCAAGGGAATTATTTGTTTTTGACAAATCATTTTGCACCCGCTCATATTGATTCCATAAATTTATACTGAATAGAGGCTTGATATTGGGAATCCTCTTACCAATGTAATTATCTTCCCAATAGTCGATCACCGGCTTTAGTTGGTCAGAAAAGTTTTCACGAATAATTTCCAGTGCAAACTGCACATCTTTTTCCGGGATATAACTAAGTGCAAGAAGCATCTTACATTTTGTTCTTATGTTTTCGTTATCTCTGTATAGGCTTGTTAATTGACAATGTTGTATTTTCCTCCATAAGTTCTGCGCCAGATGAAACGAGCAGCCGACAATACGCGTGTTGGAGAATACTTTTTTCACCGCGTTGATAGACGATTGTTCAAAATCAACGAGTATAGTTTCAGGCTTAAGTTCAGCATCTAAGGTTTTCAGTGTATTGAACATTTGAACGTAAATACCTTTTGATTTATTTGGCAACAGAGCATATAACAGTGGTACAACTTTTGAGTCAATTAATGCATGTATAACAAATAATTGACAAAACAAAGTTGGACATGTCTTGATATAATATATTTCTATGATTGTAAACATAGTAAATTTAATTATAAAATAGTTTCAATAAGCAAAGTGCAATGTTTGTTTTATCGACGGTACTTCGAAATATATTCGATGTTTATACAACCAAAACTGATCAATATAATATGAGATATTATCAATGAAATATATGATATAGATATTTCATGCGAATGTTGAACTAATTGAAATCAGTTTCAATAATATTTGAACAAGATGAGCCATTTGATAATCGAGAATTATTGTCAATATGAATCCCAACCCGAAAATTCATTATTTATTCAAATCATAATGGCGAACAACTCAAATGAACTAAAAAACAATAGAGTATTATTTCGATGTTATTCTATTTCAGCGGCGGTGTACACTCATACAGTCGTACTGTATTATAATCTCATCAATAACAATTATATTGCGTAACTGAGATTGAATTCTCGCACATCACTTGGTGAAACATCATAAAGAATAAATTATAAACTTTAAAATAAAAACACTTGGCTTATGTTTCACAATATAAAAAATATTTAGATACTGTATTTAGCAGTAGCGAAAAGTCTACATGTTTCGAGTTATAAACTCATTATCAAGACTGACTACAGGAGAGTATTGCATCGTAATTTATAAAACAGACAAAAGCAAAGGTGATACCTGAAAATCAATTTGTTCGTTTACAAGCGGTAATTGACTATTATGGGCGGAACTTATTTCGAAAATTTCGAGAAGGTCAAGGCGTTTACCCTTGTTACCTGAATGTAACAATTTGGTTTTGTTGAAATCCAGGAAGTGATTGAATTTTATACAATGTTCAGAGAAGCCAGTGGTATTTTTGTTTTGTAAAATTGACTTTTTATGTTCTTCAACACGAATATTTATATTACTTCCTGTCTGTCCAATATAGAAAGCAGCAAAATATTTTGTAAATACCACTGTTTTCTCCGATGTTAGATTTTTCTTTATTATTGACCAAGAATGACTTCAAGTTTCTTTTATTTGTTCTTCATTATTCCACACAAACTATTAATGAAGAACAAAAATACTTCCCAATAAATTATGAGCCTAATTTGATAGCAAAATTTGTAACAGACTATCGAAAAATAACGTTAAAACAATTTGTACAAATAGAAGAAACTTGAAGTCATTCTTGGTCAATAATAAAGAAAAATCTAACATCGGAGAAAACAGTGGTATTTACAAAATATTTTGCGACGAATGTCCTGCTTTCTATATTGGACAGACAGGAAGGAATATAAATATTCGTGTTGAAGAACATAAAAAGTCAATTTTACAAAACAAAAATACCACTGGCTTCTCTGAACATTGTATAAAATTCAATCACTTCCTGGATTTCAACAAAACCAAATTGTTATATTCAGGTAACAAGGGTAAACGCCTTGACCTTCTCGAAATTCTCGAAGTAAGTTCCGCCCATAATAGTCAATTACCGCTTGTAAACGAACAAATTGATTTTCAGGCATCCCCTTTGCTTTTGTCTGTTTTATAAATTACGATGCAATACTCTCCTGTAGTCAGTCTTGATAATGAGTTTATAACTCGAAACATGTCGACTTTTCGCTACTGCTAAATACAGTATCTAAATATTTTTTATATTGTGAAACATAAGCCAAGTGTTTTTATTTTAAAGTTTATAATTTATTAATTATATTGCGGTTCATACAGAATTCAGAGCTACGAGCAACCTCAGTTGGAAATGAAAGAAACAGATGCACGTCAAACTAAGACATCACAATGTTCTACTATGATTTGATATAAAACTGATGAACAACTTTCTGTTGTCATTGTAGAACTGATTTATCAAGATCTCATTATTCATAATTAAGGTGTGGAAACGTGTTTTTTGAATGCAAAAATATTTACCGTATAAGTTAGATGGGGATATTTCGATGCATCGTGAATTTGTATGACCAGTTCTGCTGGTTGGGGTAATTTATTCAAAATTTTCGAACAAGTACAAAATGTGGATATTAACTGTCCATAACCTATCAGAAATTTCATCTCCTGAGTCTTTTTGAATGTAACAAGAAGCTCAAAAAACAGTTTTTTGAATTAATTCTACATTTGCACAATAAGAACTAACCTTTTTATTATAAAGACTACGTTTAAGTTCTAAAATTCTAATTTGAATTATTAAATTTTCTATACTTATTACCAGTTCGGAACGCTACATATTGTTTCGCGAAGGTTATTCAGGCAATGTTCTGGGGATTCCAGTATTATTTAAACCTCTATATTTCAAATTTTTCTTGTGACTCGATCAACTTGAGACATAGCTTTTTTGGAAAACCCTTTGTACTTTATAAGTACCTATATTTTATTAGGTATATCTGGTTCATAATTATTATTCGTAGCGAAATGTTCAATATTACCTTCCTCTTTTTTCAAATCAACGTTAGAGAGAGGCATATTTACAACTCGATGAACCATGATATTGCAGCTGCCTTTTTATGTTGAAATGGATCTTTTCCTTTACGCTGTATCCGTTAAGACATCTAAATGGCAACACTCTCGCCCTGGCAGTTAAAGTAGATGGTAAAACTTTCCGAACGCTTTATCTAGACAAGCGTGAGAAACGAGCTGGAGGCATTTTCGCTGAAGGTGGCGCACTCTAATGATTCCAATTCCCGAGCGTTGCGCCTTTTCAATGATACAAAAACGATCGTTCAGCATCCAATAGGGCATTTATATAAATATACAGGACGGTCTAGCCCTAAGAATTGACTACACAACTGTACGATAAATCGAACCATGAAAAATAAACATGTTGAGCATGGTCAATTTAATATATTACATAAAGTGAACAAGGAAAATTCTTCAATGTTTAAAATACTTATCAAACAATTTTCCAAGGGAACTAGTTGTATGTATTTCGCGACGCGATTTCCACACTCTCTATCCAACGATCAATTATAGAAATCGTCGTCACTCAAAGAGTGGACATTTCGTGCTACTACCATACGATGAATTCATACTTTTCTAAAATGTTCTTATTTCAGTATCGTTTGAGAGAAGAATGTTGATTTTTAGCAAATTTTCACTTTGAAAACCTGCTTATTAAAATGAGTGCGATTAGCAAAGTTTGGCCCAGGACCAAGATAGTTTTTCATTTCATGACTTTTTATGATGCTTGGCACCAAAAACTCAATTTCATATCTCGCTCTCTCTCTCTCTCTCTCTCTCTCTCTATATATATATATATATATATATATATATATATATATATATATATATATATATATATATATAATAATAATAATAATAATAATAATAATAAGGACTTTATTGACTATGAGAGGCGAAGTCTAGCAAAGCTATTAAACTCAACCACGAAATACAAAAAATAAAATATAATCAAAAAAACAAAAAAACAAATAAAAAAAAAAAAAAAAAATATATATATATAAAAAAAAAAAAAAAAAAAAAAACCTATATAAATTAAAAAGAAAAAAAAAAATTAAAGGACAAAAACAACACAATAAGAAATGAAATACAAACAAATAATGAACCAGACACGAAATAAAAAACTGAAACAAATCGCAAATTATTAGGAGAAAATGAGAATGTAAACGCTGAATATAAATTGACAATAACAAACTGAAGTTCATTCATTAGGTAGCCCTGAATAAAAATTAAACAGCTATTTGTGCAGATAGAAGTCTCGATCTGATCTTCTTCTTGAAACTATGTAATGAGAGGTTTTTAATATTCCTAGGTATCTTATTATATACAGCTATAGAATTATATGAGAAAGATCTTTAAATAAAAAAAAAAAAACATAAAATATTTATTACCTGCAGCTGGTGCGGTGGCGACTAGCGGCGCCTTTCATTGTCAATAAAATAATATTGCCCGTTTGTTCACGCTCGGTAAGACACAATACATCATAAGCAAATAAACTGATTGATATATATATATATATATATATATATCTTATATATATATATATATATATATATATATATATATATATATATATATATATTTATATATGTACATATATATATATATATTATATATATATATATATATATATATATATATATATATATATATATATATATATATATACAGGGCCGGCGGAAGGCTAGTTTAACGTGCGTGCGAAAGGCAAATTTTCCGCCCCCTCTACCCTCGATTTGATGAAACACATATTTTTAAAATTTTGTAAGTTTTGCAATAACTGTTATGTAGAATCAATTTACAAAGTTAAAATGAAAATACTCAAAGAAAAACTAATACGTTACTATATTATCTTTCATGATCGTGAATCGTGTGTAAATTAAAATACAAAAGAACAGAAGAAAATTATTTATTAAATATTAAAAAAAACTAATAATGACACTTAAAGTTATTAACATCTAAAATATTATATTATAAAAATAAACATAATAAAAATGTTTTCTCAAAAAAGCATAAAAATTATATTATTCTACTAAATATAAACTAAATTTAATATATATATATATATATATATATATATATATATATATATATATATATATATATATATATATATATATATATATATATATATATATATATATATATATATATAGTTTGCGAAAAATCCTTAAGAATATTGTCAATGTCAATATCAATGTCAATGTCAATATGAATTTGAAAACACTACCCTGATACCGGCTAGACAAAACATAAAATATTTATTACCTGCAGCTGGTGCGGTGGCGACTAGCGGCGCCTTTCATTGTCAATAAAATAATATTGCCCGTTTGTTCATGCTCGGTAAGGCACAATACATCATAAGCAAATAAACTGATTGATATATTATGCACTTAATTTATACTGGATAATAAATAATTTTACACATTTTCTTGTGCTCTAGTTTATTATTTATATTTTTTTATATTAGACACTTTTAGTTCTTGCCAGTTTTTTATTCACTATCTCTTGATTTGGCGCTCCTAGATGTTGGCGCCCCGTGCGGGTGCACGGTTCGCACGGGCCTTCCGCCGGCCCTGTATATATATGTTTCATACACACATATGTTCATATGTATGTATGTATAAGCTTATGTATTTTAACGTTGTTTACACGATAAAGGGCGCAATTTTGAATCAATAGGGTTGAAAGTTTGTGAATAGGTAGTTTCGTATGATATCTTGAATAGGATTGATTTTGGATCGAATTGGTTGGGGGTTGACCCCCCGGAGAAGAAATAAATTTTATTCACACGATAAAGGTCGCAATTTTGGAATAATAGGGCTTAAAGTTTGTGAGAAGGTATTTTTGAAAGATATCTTGGATGCTGTTTGGTTTTAGTTCGAATTAGTTGGGGGATCGACCCCCTGGGAGAAGAAATAGATCTTGTTTACATGATAAAGGCCTAATTTTAAAGTTATAGGATCGAAAGTTTGTGAGAAGGTAGTTTTTTATGATATATTGAATGGAATTGGTTTTGGTGCAAATTGGTTGAGGTTGACCCCCCAGGGGAGGAAATAAATCTTGTTTGCACGATAAAAGGCACAATTTTGGGACCATAGGGTTGACACTTTGTAGGTGGGTAGTTTCGTATGATATCTAGTATAGTATTCATTTCGATGTGAATTGGTTGGGGTGTTGACCCCCCGGAGGAGGAAATAAATCTTGTCCATGCGATAAAGGGCGCAAATTTGTAGCAATAATATGATATCTTTGATGCTAGACCCCGGGAAGGATGTGAGTATAGTTTACACACTAGGGGGCAATTTTTTTTTAGATTTTAGTGAATGAATAGATTTTTTAAACTGAATATGTCATGAAAACCTGCTTTTCTAATGCAATTCGCTGCGATAGAGTTTTTATACATAAAAACGTTCAGCGTATATTTTTATGGTTTTTTGTAGTACTTTTTGGAAACTGTAGTACTAAAAATTTGGAAATAATTCAAAGTTATCATGATAAGCTTTTAAAACTACGATAATGTACCAAATTAGGTGAAGGAAGTCGCTTTTGATCAACAGGAAAGTGCTGTTATAATTTCAAAGTGTAAATAATTTAAAATGAGAAAACTCTATTTCTCCATTATCAATGCTCTTATATGTGCATATGGAATTAGCATTTTCTAGGCTAAATTTTGACAATATTCATGCGGTTTTATCTGATTTGTTTTTAATGAAAGAGTTTTCATTGATGCTGTTATGTGCAATGCTAGAATCAAAAATGATATTTGTTTGCCTGATACTGCATAATAATCCAGGGTTTTTGAAAATTATAGTCCCACGTACTTCCATTCAGTATAACTACTAACTCCTATTAAGTTTTTCATACAACTGCAAATCTCCAATATGAAATCCCCATATTGAAGGCAAGGAGCAAGCGTGAGCAGCAGAGCTCTGTCAGTGAGGTTCTTTTTCAAATACAAATTCTGAACTCTATGAGTCAACTTGGAGGGGCTGCGGTGGTGGAAAAAAGCTTGAAACCTTTGAAAAATAATTGAACTCTCCATTACAATAGCGGCGATTATGAAAAAGGTTGAAAAAAAAAAGAATCAATCTACGTTAAAAATTTTAACCGTCTAACTTATTCTGGAGAATCTGTGGAGGTGAGAAAAACCTTAAAACCCAAAAGAATTCATGAAATCTCCACATCAAAATGGTAGCAGCTGAGGATAAGTTTACACACCCAATGAGCTCTTTCCCGACATTAATTTCTTTCTTGTTCAAATTTTCAAACCTATTTGGAGGAGTTTTATAGGGTTTTATAGGTGAAAAATACTTTCAAATTCACTAACTCCACAAAAAGGCGTGGCGAATATGTTAACAACTTATACGTATAATTAATTTCTACATATTTTGCCAGCATCCTGAAATCTGATTCTCATGCACTTTCCCCAAAGTTTGCCAAAATTGTGACTGCATTCACCCAAAATGTACTGAAAAAAATACATCAAAAGATACATACATATATATATATATATATATATATATATATATATATATATATATATATATATATATATATATATATAAATATATATATAATTATATGAAAAACTTGGTTTTCGGGATGAACCGCGTAAAAGATTTGAAAAATCTCGACGTTTCGGCTCCTTTTGCGAAGCCATCTTCAGGAGAATTAGAAGGGAAAATAATTCAGATACGTGGCCTCAATCTGCCTACTCCACGAATCAGATTGAGGCCACGTATCTGAATTATTTTCCCTTCTAATTCTCCTGAAGATGGCTTCGCAAAAGGGAGCCGAAACGTCGAGATTTTTCAAATCTTTTACGCGGTTCATCCCGAGAACCAAGTTTTTCAAATACTTCTGACCGCGGAAATCTTTCTGAACATTTCATATAATTATATATATATATATATATATATATATATATATATATATATATATATATATATATATATATATATATATATATATATATATATATATATTATATAAATTTCGATTCCCAACACCCCATATCACGCAGATCGTGCAATTTAATTGTCGGACCCCGAATACAGAGAACTTGCAATTAATAAAGCAAAACAAGCATTACAAAAAAATAATTATCCCATATATTTGTTGGACAATATTTTCAAAAAACGTGTACATAAATTTTACAACACCAATTCAAGCAATCATGAAAAGAAGGAAATAAAAACGTATGTTTCCCTTCCATATGTACCGAGACTGTTAGAAAGTTTCTACAATACCTTGAAGAGATATGATATTACAGTTTGTCACAGAGGACACAATCTGAGTAAGAAACTATTCAGTCAACTTAAGACGAAAATATCAAAAGAAAAGAGAAGCCATGTAGTCTACGAAATACCTTTCTCTAATTGCGATAAAGTTTATATAGGTCAAACTGGCCAATATTTGAAGTCCCGACTCAACAGCTACAAATATGATAGAAGGAATAAAACGGCATTAACTAACCATATCATCGGATATCAACATCAATTTAATTACGAGGAAACAAGAATTCTTAGAAGCCAACGAAATACCAAAAAACGTGAAATTATGGAAATGATTGAAATCCAAAAGAAAGGTGAAAATACTGTTAACGCCAAAGCTGATACAAATCTTATGAGAAAATTCTACACAAGTATTTTACCATAACAAAAGAAATAATTCCTATAACCAGCTCACATGTTATATACCGACTATCCATTTCAGTTGTTTTACAAAAAATAATCAGCTGTTTCAAAATCGCTCGATAAATATATATGTATTTCACTGCACATTATATTTCAGTTTAATTCAAACGTATACTGCTCCACCGTCTTTCAATAATGTGTCTGTTTTATACCTAATTACATGTAATTTTAAATGAATTTGCCACTCTTGTGTACGGAAGAAAGGTAGATTGTTTTATTTTTGTGTATTTTTGTTTTTGTTTTTTGTCAACTTAATTTGCTGTATTGTACTATGTTAATTTAAATTTTAGCTATGGATGACAACAAAGAAAATTTCTGATGAAGGCAACAGTGATTGCTGAAACGTTAAATATATTTTTGTGGATGTAAATATAGATATACCATCAGTTATAAATAGACTTAATTACCCAAGAAAACAAATCAAAAAGGAAAATATATATATATATATATATATATATATATATATATATATATATATATATATATATATATATATATATATATATATATATATATAAATATAAATATATATATATATATATATATATATATATATATATATATATATATATATATATATATATATATATGTATATGTGTGTGTATGTATATATGTATGTATATTGATATTTAAATATTTCTTGCAATTTCAATACAGTACCAATTTTACCATCTTGAAATACCAACATTTATTTACGGCGCTTTTAGAATTATTGGATTCAATATCTCCTTTAAATTCTGGAAAGGCTCTTACCGGAATGCATTGCTCTATTCCTGATAAATCGAGATTTGTAACATAGTCAAAATTCAATTTCACTGTGACGATGATGTCTAGTGCTACAGAACGTCGAATGATACCTTGAGCAAATTATTTGTGTTACAACCAATAAAGGTAAATATGGATTTTGCAATATAATCATCCTAAAAGCACTCTCGAACTTAGTTGAATAGGATTGTTAGTCGACAAATATTGGGTTAAACAGGCTTAAATACGATTTGGTTAACCACAGTCAATACTGAAGGTATTATATTGATTTTTTAAATGGTTTCATGGCATTTTTCAAATATCGTAATAATACGGATCTGGAAAATAAAAAAGTTACTACTCGTGTATTAATTCATCAATATTCACGATCAAATCAATAATTTTAAATGTAAGAAATTTCTGATTAAATAATTCGTTTCAATGAAAGGTATTTTATGAAACATTATCATGTGAAATAGTATATTATTCAACGAGCACAAAATGATTGCTATTTTGTAAATTTGTGCGAGTAGAATACTATACTTTGTCCACGACTTCCTCGAAAAAATTAGTAATAATCTGCATTTTCAACAATAAAAATAGTTATCAAAAACGTTGACATAACATTTTCTGTGTTCACTGAAAACTGCATACTCACGTAAACGTCAACTATTTCACTTGACATCGATTCCATTCCTTTCTTTCACTCTGATGAAAATGAAATAGATAATTGATTAGAGTAAATATTCAATAAGTTGGGCATTATATTAAATATTAGTTTAATAATTTGCCTAAAAGTTATCTTAGTTACATTAAACCTAAAAATCTAATAACTGATAGTCTCAAGTTTGGACATACATTTTGAGTGTGACGTCATGCAGTGTATAATAAACCATTATACACACTAGTGAATAATAGGTATAATTGTACTTCAGGAAGCACACGTATAATGAATGATTTATAGTACAGTCGTGGACAAAATTACTTTTCATTTTATAAGATCCGGGGTGTGGAACTTCTGTTGCATCTGGTGACGTATTAATGCTTCTTTATTTGATTGTATATTTAAGTTCAAGCTGTAATTTATAAATTTAATAGAATAAATTTTCAATATTAAATAAGTGAGTATATCTATTACTTCAATAGGGGTTTATGTTAGACCTCGTTAATCTTGACTAACTCTTGCCTGTGTCACTTTCTTGATAAAATGTTCACAAAAATAGAGGAAATTAGAAAAATTCGCCAAATACAAACTTTGTAGTGTTATAGTTGTTGTTATAAAGCAGATTACTGAAAGGATTAATAATCAACATAACGATCAACGTCAAGATAGAAAGCAACGAGACGCTTGCGTTCATTTTAATATATTATTTACAAAAGAAAGAAGGCACATCGAAATAATGGAGAAAATAGGTTTCTTCCAAATAGCAAGGGCGTGACTTGGGAGTGAAAGTATGGCAGAAGAAGAAGATATTGTTTGCCCCAATTGAAATCTACCTTCGCTTGGATGAAAACGTCCGAATGTGACTGGAAGGTGAATGAGGTGGCTTTGTTCGCTTAGTGCATGATGCAAAACGAACATTTCTTCATACAAAAAGTGAAACAAAGTCACTTATAATAAATTTAACGATTCAAATGACATTAGGATTGTTATTTAACGACATCTACAGAAAACGCTCAAAATATTTTTGATAAATTACCTACCGAAATTATTATTCCAATTATATACTCATAGCATACAGTGTCAAATTATTCATTATATAATCAATATATAGGTATATATTGAATATGTTATTAATAATAAATTTTTTCAGAACACGAACAATTGTGCCAAACAGAAAAGAAAACAAAAACTATTGAATCTGTATAAAAATTATTTCTTATTTCATAGAAATTGATGCTGAAATAGAGAGCATAATTCGAATATCAAATGATTCTGGGAGGATAGAGTGGAATAATACGATGAGAAATCGAAAATATTCCCTTTGTTCGAATGAATTTAAATTCAATATATATATATATATATATATATATATATATATATATATATATATATGTATAATATATATGAATATATATATATATATATATATATATATGTATAATATATATGAATATATATATATATATATATATATATATATAAATATCTTTGCCTGACTGAGTTCTTCTCTCAGGGTGAGTTCACTGGACATATACAACTACATATTTTTTCAACCAATTAATGAAATTACCTAGTTCAATATTCTCAAACAAAATTTTGATACTAAACGAATGAATACATTAGAAAAAACAAATACCTAATATAATTGTTAAATCACTCAACCGTTAAAATTGTAGAATGAACAAATAACTCATATATAATATTTATGAACCTATGAAATTATTCATTTATGTAGGTATTTAATTTTAAGAATATCATGTGCTTTTCCAAGGTCAGATTCACCTTTGATGATTCAGTCGGAACTTCTAGGAACTACTATTTATTCTGTAATAAAATATTTTCTAATTGAAACTATCCAAGCATATATATATATATATATATATATATATATATATATATATATATATATATATTTAAACCTTTATACAGTTTTTTTTTTTATAATTAATTTTTTCTAAAAAAATATCTTTTTCTCATAAAAACCATATATATATATATATATATATATATATATATATATATATATATATATATATATATATATATATATATAATAATAATAATAATAATATAAGCTTTATTCCCAAATACAATATCATGAACAACAAAAGTATACAGTTCTTGACTTGAATGGAAATTGTGTCACAAAAAGGAAAAATTCAATAAAATATACAACATAAATATAAGAAAATAAACTACATTAAGTATTCTCTCAACGTATACGGTTCCAGCTCTATAAGATATTCTATTACATTTTGTTTAAATTTCCTAAATTGAACAGTACCCCTGATGGTCAGGGGCAGTCTGTTGTAAAGTCTAATACTCATATACCTTGGGCTACTTTCATAAAAAGACGATGAATGTTTTGGATAAACATAACTCATACGTCTAGTTTGGTAACCATGTTTGAAAGCAGAGCCGTCGTACAAATTGTACCTACAGAAATGAACTAACACATTGTAAATATATAACGCAGGTAGAGTGAGAATATTGCATCTTCTAAAAACTCCCCTGCATGATTCTCTAAATGACATACCCGTTAAAATTCTTAAAACTCTTTTCTGCAAAATAAAAACCCTTTGACATTGATTACTTGTACCCCAAAAAACAATACCATAACTCAAAAGCGACTGAAAGCAAGAAAAATAAACTATTTTTAGTTGTTGAAAAGATAAATACCTTTTCATAACACATAAGGAATAACTAACTCTACTCAATTTAACACATAAATCATCAATATGTTTTATCCAATTTAAGGTATCGTCCACGTGTACACCCAAAAATTTAGTGAACTTCGATAAAGTGACATTTTCACCATTTACACATATTTCTTCACAAATTTCATTTCTCCTATGAAATAACATATAATGAGTTTTTGAGTTGTTTTTGACTAAACAATTTCTTGAGAAATATTCATCCAACATCTCCATTGTCCCACTTGCCACGTCAACAGCATTTTCAAGATCATTTCCTTGGATAATTATATTTGTATCATCCGCGAAGTTCGCCAGATGAGCTTTCTCACACATTAAATCCTGAAGATCATTAATGAAAATTACAAATAGTATCGGACCAAGAACGCTGCCTTGGGGTACCCCCGCATTTATCTGAGAAACATCAGATAAATACCATTTTCCCTCAATCCTTAATTTCACCATCTGGGTACGATTTGAGAGATAAGAGCACATTAAATTTAAAGGATTTCCACGAAAACCATATCTTTCCAATTTATCCAGCAATATTTGATGACACATACAATCAAATGCTTTAGTGAAGTCGACTAAAATGGCTAGAGGTGTATTTTTATCATTTAGGATGTCATAAATTCTCTGAACGAAACTGTACATTGCCGTATTTACGCTTCTACCCTTCAAATATCCATGCTGAGAACTGGCAAATAGTGAGTCTTTTCCAATCTTTTGTTCCATTTTTTTCTTCCTTCTGACAACTTCAGTAAACCCTTCATTATTTACAATCTGGTTTATATCATTTGTTTGATCAATTTGTTTTGTATTTGGAACCTCGAGATTCAAAACATCATTCATTATGCCTCGTTGTATTTTCTCCATATCTTTCAATTCGGAAACTGAGGCCTTTACATCCGTTTTTTTGGAATATATGTATATATATATATATATATATATATATATATATATATATATATATAAATATATATATATATATATATATATATATATATATATATATATATATATATATATATATATATATATATATATAGATATATATATATATATCTATATATATATATATATATATATATATATATATATATATATATATATATATATATATATATATATATATATAGAGATATATATATATATAATATATATATATATATATATATATATATATATATACGTGATTGCAATATATTCATAATATGATTTTCTTTCATCGTGATGAAAATTATAGCCCGAAACATATTGCTTGAACTTCAAATATTCCAGTATTATCTCATTCAGGTTTTCATTATTGTTGGCTAGTAATCAACAATTATCGTCCTAGACTCCACTAATTTTTAGAAGGCGTTTTAGTGATTTTGAAAAGGGACTTTATTCTTAGCTGCAATTTCTTGTGTTATTGGACTATTTTTAGAATTACAAGATACTCAATTTGATGAGCGCTGATTTCCTCAACGCTCATAGATCGGTTCGATATGTCACGATTGTAGCCATTTTGTCAATGATGTCTGAAAACGGTATTATCAATATCGATAAACATTCTCACTTTCCTAATACTTTCTTGATATTTAACGTTGAAATATTTTATGCATCTCAAAAGCTTACTAGGACAAATTTTATTCATCATCTGTTACTCACTGGAATGTTGAAAAATAAAACCCTCAACAAATTTTTATCTAATTTTTTCCTTCTTAACTTCATGGAATCAAGAGGCGCTACTCAGTATTATTTCATAAAAAAGGTAGGTTTCACTAAAAAACACACAAGAGACATCTCGAGAGGTTTTTCTCTCATTGCAAATTTTGTCATAATCTATAGTAGCTACTGAAGTATAAACCATGAAAGAAGTCACATTCTTTTCGTTTAAATCTTCTCAAATTTGACAAATTCAGTGAAATCGTTAACATTATTCAAGCCAATAGTGTGTTTCAGCATTTTTAAGTCAAGGTGCCAAAAATCATCGACAAATTTAAATTTCAATTGCTTCAAAGTATTAAATACAGTATTTCAACAAAGATATTTCAGAATTAATTATCAATATTCAAACAACTAAACTACTAATTTTGAACGTCAATCCAGATTCTAAGAGCTTCAAACGTAGAATTAAACAATACCCCGTGTTCAGTTTTTGATATTATTAATATTCAATTCAACGAAACTAGATTTGTAATTTAGTATTCACTATCATGGGATAGAAGGATACAAATCAACCCTGAACTTTTAACTAAGCTGTCATCCTCTTGCAACAGAACTAATTTGTAGTTTCTGAGAATAAACTAATTCAGGTTGGAATTCATCATAAAATGTATGTTTCCAAAACGTTCAGAAATATAATCAAACCGAATTACAATTTATATCCGATGGAAAAGCGGAAGGATGATTTATGATGCACCAAAATGAGCACGAATTGTCTGGATGAATATTTATGGCAAGTCAAACTCTGTATTTTCCCAGTTCATTCAGTTAAGATGGAGACCTTGAGGTAGTGAATTACAGAAGTGATGAAAATTGACAAGGAAGACTTTAATGTTCGTATTGATTGCGGTTGATTTGAACTTCACTCCTTTCTCACTTTATAACTTTTGAATATGAATTTATAGAGTTAAGACGATAAATGTGTCTGAGATTGATACGTATAATACTCTTCAAAATTATATAGACTGAACGAAGATTTGTATGTAGGACGAAACAAAGAAGGAGAAAGCGTATTCCGAGACATCGTCCGCACGTTTCTACTAACTTCGTCAGTTCTCTAAGAAGTAACTTTCATGCCAACTTTTAAAATTTTCAAATATTTTACACCTTGATTTCGTACAATGAAGACCTAGAAACTTCTTTCAAAGAAGCTTTAAAGCTAGTCATATACACACAGGCGGTAGCAAGGGAATACACTAGAACTATGTAACTGCACCTGTATTTCAACCTGATCTGAATTCAAGACTTTCTGAAAAATTCGATTCTAGGAAAAACATATACACTGCTGAATGTGCAGCTTCTGACCTAGCTATAGATATTGCTCTCAAATATCCTAGTAGAAATATATTCATTATTACTGACTCGCTCAGTGACCTTGAAATCACAAGAGTCTCTAAATTTTTACAGTCGCTCGAATGTGGAAAATCCTATCCATTTATTCTTGACATTATCAAAAAGTACATCAGAGCCACGCAACAAATGTCACCTAATTCCAGCATCAACTTCCATTGGGTGCGATATTATATTAGACATCAAGGCAATGAAGGAGGCGACCACTAGGCCAAAGCAATGTGTTACTCAGTCAACCCTACTTTGCTCCAAATCATATACTCTTACTTCTCTGAGTCCTGCACAAAGGTCAAACCAGAGACGAAATATTTTTTGGGTAATTTCTATCACACTAGGAATAGCCATGGTTTGCAGAAAAAAAGTTGCGCGTGACTTTAAACCGATGCCGACCAAACCTTTGAATATGGTAGCGTCGTTACTTAAAATAAGCATCATAAACAGTCCAGTGTGGAAATTCTGTATCGCTGAGGAAGATTTGAATCATTAATACATACACGTTATGTAGTGGTAGTGTATTGTAGATCTGTAATAAATCTCCCACGAGATTTCATGGATTGATAAAAAAACTGAGGTCGTAATTTCTTCAGTGCATAGTGTCGAGATGCGATTCGAATGAAAGGAATAATCGTTTAAAAATCCTTCGCTTACTGACAGTTAATTGGACTAAAATTCATCCTGACTATTGAAGTTATGGACGAGATGCAACTGGTCATCCCATCTGGAACAGTATAAGGATCGTGATTTAGATTCGTAATTACTGTACTTCTTATAATATAGAAAAAACTCTATCGCAGCTAGCTGCATTAGACAAGCAGATTTTCATAACGTATCCCAGTTTAAAGAATCTATTAGTTCAATTATCATTTTTGTTCCAAATCCTGAAAATTATTGCACTCTCTGGTGTGTAAAAAATATTTATTTCCTCCCTGGAGTGTCAACCCCTCAACCAATTCGTACCAAAACCGATCACATCAAAGATATCATACGAAACTACCTATTTACAAATTTTCAACCATTTTTTCACAGAATTGCGCCCTTTATCGTGTAAACAAGATTTATTTTCTCGTCCGGGGGGTCAACCAATTCATATAGAAATAAGTTTTTGCCCACTCGACCACACGTCTCCATCCTTTTCTATCAAGCACCCGATCAGGGCCATCTTCGATTTTCAAGGCTTTCAGGTCTTTTTTAATATTGTCTCCATCTGAGGCGGGGGCGACCTAATGGACGTTTTCCCCCTGGAACCTCATCCCGCACCAGTTTTGCCATTCTATCATCTGGCATTCTTTCAACGTGTCCTGTCCACTATATTCTCCTGGCCTTTATTTCGTTTATTATGCTGGTATCCGTGTGGAGTTCTTTGAGTTCTTGGTTAGATTTTATTCTGCCCTGTATTTTTGTCTCTAGTTGGACCGAATATTTCTTTTTGATAATTATTAGCAACAACAGGCTTGATGAATCTCAAAAAAACTCGATTTTATTAAAAAGTTGACGTTTCTCCACGAAATTCGTGGCGTTTTCAAAACTTTTTAACTGTCGACTTTCAAGCTGAAACCCTAAAGTATATAACATATCTACTAGTATTTTTCATGTTATACAGTTTGTTCGAACTCAATCCCAACAGAAAAAAGTAACGGTGTTATGAAACAGGCACAAAGCCATCACTCATATGGAATAATTCAATTAACATTTTTTTAGTCACCTGCGTACAAACTAACATCATCCATCAGAATGAAAAATTGAACGTTAGAATCAAATTGAAAATTAACTGTTCTGGGCTTTTCTCAAACTTCATTATGATTCTTGTAAATTTGGCGGGAAAGTTAAAAATGGTCGCCTTTTGTTACGATCGATCATCTCTTTTTCAGAGAATGGTGATAAATGAGGTGGAAAAATAAAAAATATATTGATGTATGCTAAAGGTATCACGAGCTTTTATTCTCTGGTGTCATTTAGGCGATAGGCAAAAGCTTCTATTTCAATTCAGTTTTCCGAAGACTTTTCATATTTATGTATGCTCAGTCATGAAGAAGACTGCATTATTTCGACTCACATTAAAATTGTTATTCTTTTATTTCGAACTTAATTTTTTTCTGATAGTTTTGATGCAAAAAAATTGAATAAGTAATAAAAAAAAACGTGTTGAACTCGGGGACTGCCGCGGTAAGTCTATTGCATAGCATTTTTGTCAACTGATGCAATTATACAAAATATTTATTCATTTTTTATTTTGCAGTATTTTTTTCTGTTTCTTTGATATCAATTCAAGTTTTTTCTTTGATATTAATTCAAGTTTTTTCTTTGATATTAATTCAATTTACACTTTCTGAGCGTGGTGACCGATAAGAAAACAATTTTTTTTCTTTTATCGAATACATGAGAAGTTATTATCGTTTAAAATATTTTTATTATCTTACGATACATGTACTTTATTCAGGAATTTTCATCATTGAAACTATAGGTTTATGGTAACTGAAATAAGAAACATAAGTTTGAGACTTGATATCCTCTAAATATCTGGAAAATACCGCGTCAATGGTGGTCCCATATTCTGTTGTGGATTCTTGTGGATCATTATTCATTTTCAAATTCAATTTTTCCAAAAGAAAAGTTGTAAATCGCTCTGATTTTTCATCAGCGAAGTTGATGTTGAAATCGCCAGCCAAGATAAGTGTCGTCCGATTTCGGAGCAGCTCGTCTCGATCCGTGCGAGCTTCGTACAGTCGTACCATATACATACACGTTAAGCGAACGCGAACTACATGGTAGGCGGAGTGGGGGTGTTAGGTTTTATTTTCGTTACGGAATTTCTTGATTCGGTCGCCGCGCTCAAAGCCCGCGATAAAAGCTATGCAATAGCTTAACCCTTAACTACTGATAGGAGTCGCACAGACTCCTTGAAGCGCACTATACGTCATATCTTCCATCACAATAGAAGCAGACGCCTGTTTCTTTAAGTACCTTCCTGAACTTAGACAAGTATGTATGTGTTTGAATTTCGCTGAAATTCATTTGATATCGGGCAAGCTATATCGTAAGAGGAGTCTGTGGGACTCCGTGTCAGAGTTAGTGTTATAAAACTCATATAAATTCATATGGCTAGTACTTCGAAAAGAGTGAAACCAACGGACAAATATTTTGAGGATACTTTGCTTCAATGGTTTGAAAACATAGAAATTCATAATAGCTATGTGGAACCAGATGAAAACGCATTGAAAGAATTGATTCGGCGCATTCTTCAAGTACCCTCTGTACTGTACCAGAGCCTCAAACTTGAGATGAAACCCTTCTCAACAGAAAATATTGCCACATAGGTCCTCCGAAATTGAAAAGAAAGACCACATATGCATGTTTAACTTGCAAAAAATCAACGAAAATTTTGCTTAGAGCGTTGCAGCCAATCTAACTGAACAATTTTTTCGCATATTTTCAGTGCTTGTCATTTTTTTTAGCTTTTTTTGTCAACATTTTGTTTACTCCACATAAATAGGAGAACTCGATTTCAAAAGAAATTATAAATATTTTGACTTAATACAGCCTGCTATTTGAATCATTGTAGTTTTTAAAAAAAAATGTTGAGTTTGATAATTATTTCTCTATTACTATTTACTTTTTGAAGAATGAAGATTTTGTATCTCTCTTTACACTTTATGAATGAAGTAAGTTATCCCTTTCAATTAATAGATATTTCAAAAAAGTATTGACAAACTATGGAAAGCCTAGTAAAAGAAGAGTCTGGCAGACTCCGTGTCAGGGTCTGTGTGAGGAAATAGGTGTCAGTAGTTAAGGGTTAAAACTACAAACTAAAAACTTACACTTTTACAGCATCATCAAGAACTAGCTCAGTTAATTAATTTATATGAAATACCACAGAGTTGTTTCATCTTCTATCGATGTTATTGGATGCAAATATTGTTAAGTAGAAAATTTTCCAACTCCTTCTCATTGTTTTTAACACGAAATTCCAGAAGTTCTCCTAGAAAGTCACTCAGGAAGTATTTTGCAGATGAACTGTAATTTGTTCAACTATCGCTGACGGCTGGATTGGTTGAACGAGGAAGTGGGCCATTACAAGATTGGCGCGCACATTTCCCCGGAAATTCGGGTACAAGTTTCCGCTCGAACGACTCGTCTGCCCGAAGGGAAATATACCGGACGTACCAAATTTCCACGCAATCGGCGAAAAAGATCAAATTTTCATTTTCACTGGGATGATTCTGCGGGTTAGAAGGATAAACGATAAATAACTAATTACACACCAATTTTTTTGCTCATACTTAATACCTAGTAGCATCTTTTTTGTTATTTTCTTTTTACAAGGATAGATTTAATATAATAATAATAAAAATAATAATAATAATAATAATAATAATAATAATAATAATAATAAAAATAATTTTATTCAGGAACGATTCAGCCATTTGTATCGGATTCGATGAGGGTGCGTACAATTTTATTGGCATCCTCGCCGTTTACAATTAACACTGTTTAAATGACATACAAATAAAAAATAAATAAACTTTTGTTACCAAATTCCATATAACTTAATTAATATAGTTCTGTAGAAATATAACTAAATCTTATTAATATAAAGGATTCATAAATATGTGAGTATTTCTGCAAGGCATTTCCTGCCCGTGCGCAGATAATATGGTTCGTAGTCGGTATTTTTCAGGGTACTTCGTCCTGTGGAAGTAGGTCTTGACCTCTCAATAAATTCTCTATTCTGTATATGTAATGGAGCTTTTGATGAAGCGTTCAACTTCTTTGTATTGTTTTAATGTCTGGAATTCTCATAAGTTTTTTGGTCCCTGATAATAGAAATAGTTCAAAGTGTGGGTCCGGTTAACTTTGGGTTGCATTATGCACTTAAATCCTCTGACGGTCTGTTGTATTTTTAAATTAAGTTGATTATGATACTTATATATCGATTTACAGACATGTAATTTATGTAGTTGTTCTAAAGCATAGACTTTCAATCGATCAAATAAAGGATTTGAGGGTTCGAGTTTATTAGCGTGAAATATTATTCGAGTAAAGTGTTTTTGTGTTGTTATCAAAGGTTTGATGTTAGTCCTATAGATTCCTCCCCAAATACTTATTCCATATGTTAGGACAGACTGTACTAGAGCGAGATATGTCATATGTCGTAATGTACTAATTGGAACAATCTCTTTGAGAAAGTAGAATCTCGGTATAATTGTGTACAATTTCTCTTTGACCTTCTGTATATGGGCCTTAAAATCTATATTCTGGTCGAAAGTGAGACCTAGGTATTTTGCTGCACATACTTGTTCCAGAGCATCGCAATCACATTCTTCACTGCAGTCCACTTTGTGAATAAATACGGGCCTTTCATACCGGAATGGCCTTCCTATGGAGAAATTGACATACTTGGTTTTGGTCACATTAACTATCAGTCTATTCCTATAGAACCATGCAGATAGTAACTGCAAATCTTTTCTGATAGCATATACCTGAAGATGAGAAATGAATTAAATTCGAGCCTGGAGATATGATACAGCTATTATTGAATTTACACGAGAAGAAAATATCTTTATCTTCACCAAGATTTAAGATCTGAGGATGGTCGTAGGTCCTTTTAATAAAACACAAGTTTTACTCTTCAACCTTCTTTATTCGGAGGTTCATACTCCTCACTCCTTAAAGACTCTCGTAGGACTCACTATCAGATCCACGACAATGTTGAGCGTAAGTTCGTCTCAGCCAAGTCAGCAATTTAATATATATAATATAGACGAATATATGGAACAATAACAATTCGAGGTTTATTGGACTAGAACTATTGCAATGACCTGTGAATTCCTGCAATCATTGTCGCAATACTTCCAGTACAATTAACTCGAGTAATATGTGAATTAATGTATGAACATAACATGAGTATCTCATTACTACAAATACAAATACTACAAAAAAAAAATAATATTGATTTTTGTCGTACAGAACTTAAAAATTCTGCTTTATAGTTATATGAAGAAATCTGCATGCACTATTATTTGACATCAACAGGGCTATGATACCTTATACGTTGAAGGAAAACTAGAGTAGTAGTTTCAATCTGAGAAAATTCGGTAACTTGAATAAATAGCTCCTCTCTATCGACTATTTTCATCGTTGCCACTCATCCACTTACCTATACTGAAAAGTAGCATCAACTTTGATTATTCAAATGAGATCCCTGTATATTATTGCTTTTTCAGAAATAAGTACCTTAGATTTGGTTCAAGATATAGCTCTAATTGAATTTTATTACAGAGTTATTGAGATTTAAATAAAAATTGAAAGTAGTATGCTAACGTCTAAGTATTATTTCTGTGAAATTGAAAATTTTTGTGCGATCTTCAGAGTTGTTTAAAAATGGTGAAATCAAAAGATTTTACAGGTAGTTACAAAAATGATGCATTTTCTTCAAACAGTACACCCTATATATTTCAATTAGACAATTAAAATCTCGTTGATATGATATGTCATGTTCCTATACCTAAGTATTAAGGTGTCCGAAATAAAAACCTTCTTGCTCATCTGAACAAGAAGAAGTTTGAACGATTACAAAATAATTTCACTAATTATTGTCAAAACTGAGAGAGAAACTATATATACCGAAGCCTGTGGTTTGAGATGAAGACAACATTATGAAAGTTTTAGTATATTTCCACGCTTGTCTCGAAGCTTGCATGAGAAGTGCAGTAAGCTCATGTTTATGGTTAAATAATCCTTTGTAATAAATGCATGCTTCCATACAAGTTTTTCACAAGTTCAAAATTCAGAAGATTGTAAAAAATGGATACACTTTTGTGAAAAAAATTCTGATACGCATTCGATAAATATCATAACTTTTGAAAGAGAATAATTTGGACAGACCAAACAGAAGCTAAATTTACCAGGGAAGGAAATTTCAATAGAATAAACGTTCATTTCTGGCTTGAACATAATTCCAAAATTGTTAAAGTAAAGGAAGCTCAGGAAAATATTACTTCCAACGTTTTTTAACTTCTAAAAGACAACCAAATAATGTTACCCATTTACGATGAAATATTGAATTGTCTGAGATCAGTGGTCAACGATTTTTTCGATAATCTGCCGTTAAAACAGTGTTGGTTTCAGCTGGATGGGGCGTCACCTCATTGCACTAGGACTCCTAACGCACGAATGAATGATTTTTAAAATATTTGGAACACCACAATCGTTCTAATTTATCAGGAATGTTTCAATTTTGTATACATCATGATATTATTGTACTTACATAGTTATTTGATGATCAACCGTATTTGTTATTTTGACATATAGGTATATATAAAAGTAGTTTTTTTCAGGTTTGCTTCTTATTAATTTATTGTTTTCTCTTTATCAGTTACAAGTTTCGGTAAATATGTTCTTCCTTTTAGGTTTAACCCATAATTAATGAAAGTATGCACTCGAATTTGTTTTGATAATATTCAAAATTTGGTACGTGAATGGAGTTAATATATAGGAACATTCTTTTCTTGGTTTCCACTTTTTTTCTCATCCAAGATGCCATTCGGGAATTTTTTTTAATAAAATAAATTATTTTCTACTTTTTAATTATGTTGATCTTTTAGCGTGTTTTTTACAAAAATATAATTTAATCCGTTGGAAACGCATCTCGATGCTTTGCATTTTCCGCGAAAAATACGACCTAAGTGAAGGAGCTCTGCTGCTCACTAGTATTTGGTAATGGATTCTTGATTTTTCCGGGAGAAAATCTAATCTTACAGTGTTAGTAGCCGCGAGAAAATGTTCAGGAATACTTCCCTGACTTCGCCAAATGAATTTTGTAGTAATATACTCTATTTTAACTTTAATGACATGCTAAACTGATATCCGAAAATGTTGATTTAATTTTCAAGTCCTCATTGTCAATGCTAACTCGTTGAATGTAATTCGGTTATTAGCGAGTCATACCATCAAGGAATTTGATTAATATAAATCACATAATGATCTCGTTATATTAACAGCATATATATATATATATATATATATATATATATATATATATATATATATATATATATATAATATATATAATATATATATATAAATATGAAAACTACACATAGAAAATTTGAAAATTTAACAATATACTAATGTCGTTAGGGGCAACTCGACCAAAATATTTTTAAGATGGTGGCACTTCCAGTTATACTGGAAGTAGATACCAACTTGCTTATTTGAAATGGGATACCCTGTATATTAATACGTTTTTAAATTTTACGTAAGATTCTAGGCAGATTTTATGTATTATGTCCTACACTTAAGTCTAAGTGTTTTTGACATATTTAGGTTTTTATGTCAAAAATCACGATTGTATGCCCTAATATAATTATTAATAATTATTGTTCCTATAAGGAAGCGCTTATTAATAACTTCAGTTTGGACCCCTTGTTGAGAAAGAACTACTCTAATAGATTTTGTATAATATTTGGATTACTAGTCATACAGAGTGTGCAAAAAATAAAATCTAAAATGAGATTGAAAAAATTGTCCAAAATCAATTTTTTCAAATGGAAACCCCCCATTTTTATTATTTTGTAGTATTTAGCATCAAAAATTAAGGTAACTTTGTATGAGGTTATCTGTCCTTAAAATTTTTAGTTTTCGACATATTGCCAATTTAATATTTTTATATGACGATTATGCCACGACCAAGTTACTCTTAGTTAGCTCTGACGTTGGCATCATGAAACAATCAAACTAAATAAATTTTTTTTTCACTATCTCCGAAAACACAAAAGTTATAGGGGCGAGCCATCTTCCGTGGACACCCGGTATATATTATATATATATATATATATATATATATATATATATATAAATAAATATATATATATATATATAAATATATATATATATATAAATATATTTATATATATATATATATATATATATATATATATATATATATATATGAAAAAACTTGGTTCTCGGGATGAACCGCGTAAAAGATTTGAAAAATCGCGACGTATCGGCTCCTTTAGCAAAGCAATCTTCAGGAGAATAACAAGGGAAAATAATACAGATACGTGGCCTCAATCTGCCTACTCCACGAATCGAATTAGGAGGAATCGGAAATAATACGATTGCGTGGTCTCAAACTGCCTACTCCACCAACCGTACTGCTTCCTGTCAACTCTGAAGTCTCAACCTGCCTACTCTTCAGAGTCAACTGACGGGCCGATCGTCGCGTGGCCGTATTTATAGGGAAGGGGGGCAGGTACTCTATTGACGTAGTTATTGACGTAGTTATTGACGTAGTATTGACGTCAATGGGGTATTCACGCATGGTATCAGTGCGGGATGCACTCCGATTGGGTGTGACACGGCGACCACTGAGAAGCGGCTTCCATGCTGATGGGAGTCTGTGACTGTCATCTCTGGTGTTCAAACAATTTGGACGTTTTTCTATTTCTACAGCTTCACGAAATATTCGGGATTTGAATGATCGGACGGGAGCAATAGTTCTTGTATTGGGGAAATCGATAATGTGGCCTGTTTGGGTGTGATGTTGGGAAAGGGCGTTGGTGATATCTGAATGTCTTACTGAAAGTGAATGTTCCTTGGCACGGACCTGAATTCGTCGGTTCGTTTGTCCTATATAAGAACGAGGACAATTGGAACAGGGAATCTTAACCCAGGGAACAGGGAAGACCTTAACCCAGAAAAATAAACTAGCCAAACTCATCAATTCCCAAAAACCACAAAAATCATCTTCATCTTATACCTCCTCCATTGTTCACAATTATTCTGACACCCCAATTTCCGAGATCGCAACAAAAGCACTCTCGAAAGGTTTCAACTATTCCATCACACCAAAATCCATCCCCATAGAAACTATCATCTCCCAAACAGAAGAAGCAATTTCCCATCTACCAACAGATCAAGCAGAAACTGCCAGGCATGACATCGCCAGAATTCTTCGTACAAGTCGGCCACCCCGTCCCAACCTCACTTTTTCTGAGAGGCAATCTCTCAAAGAACTTCACAATGACCAAAATATAGTCGTCCTCCCAGCCGATAAAGGCAATGCCACTGTCATTCTTAACACTTCTTCTTACCTCGATAAAATGTCCAATCTTCTTGACACCCCCGACTATAAGCGTATTCCTCATGACCCGACAACATACCTGGAGAAAACCACAAAATCTCGTATCAACCAATCGAATCTGCCACCTGAAATAAAAAAGTCTCTAATCCCAAGAGAAAAATCTTCAAGAACTCCTCGAATTTATGGTCTACCCAAAGTTCACAAGCCTAATATTCCCACTTCGACCCATTGTCAGCGCTTACAATTGTCCCAACACATCCTCTGCGAAATATCTCGCCAAAACCCTTCAACCCCTTGCCGAACCAAACCCAGTCATACGTAAAAAACTCTTTTCACTTCATAGAACTCCTAAAAAGTATTGATATTACCCCATCTGATTCCTTGTTAGTTTTGATATTGTCTCCTTATTTACAAATATCCCCATCGAAGAAACACTTTCCATCCTAGACACGAAACATGAAAATATCCCCAGACAACCTATCCCTGATCAAACACTGCATGGCCAACACTTACTTTATCTTTCAAGGCAATTTCTTCAGACAAATTAAGGGAGCCCCAATGGATCCCCTCTCTCCCCCGTCATAGCCAACATTTTCATGGAACATTTCGAAACCCAAGCTCTCTCGTCATTCGACCTTAAACCATCATGCTGGCTACGTTATGTAGACGATGTCTTTGCGATCTGGCCCCATGGCGGAGACTTCGTTGCTCTCACTTCTTGAATCATTTGAATGGCATACATCCAAGTATCCAATTCACAATGGAAGTGGAAAACGATGGGTCTCTGCCATTCCTCGATGTCATGGTCAAAAAACTTCCATCCCAAGGCTTCTCATAATCAGTTTATCGTAAACCACACCATACAAACCGTTATCTGAACGCCCAGTCTCACCACCATCCCTCTCAACTTAACTCTGTAGTTAATACTCTAATCTACCGCTCCATTCGACTATCTGACGACGAACACCGTGAATCAGAACTCAAGACTCTAAAACATATATTATTACATAACGGTCACACCACATAATCAAATCAACAAGAACATACGCAAACACACAAACATCACCCCACCTCTACCACGTTCCAATCCCACTGACCAAGAATCTACACCTAAATTATTCCTTCCTTACATCAAAGGAGTAACAGATAAGATCGCAAGATCTCTCAAAAACACAAACATCAAAACAATATTCACCACCCAACAAAAACTCTCCCATCTAATCAGATCCGTCAAGGATAAAATTCCTAACGAAAATCACGGTGTTTATGAGATTCCCTGTTCCAATTTGTCCTCGTTCTTATATAGGACAAACGAACCGACGAATTCAGGTCCGTGCCAAGGAACATTCACTTTCAGTAAGACATTCAGATATCACCAACGCCCTTTCCCAACATCACACCCAAACAGCCACATTATCGATTTCCCCAATACAAGAAACTATTGCTCCCGTCCGATCATTCAAATCCCGAATATTTCGTGAAGCTGTAGAAATAGAAAAACGTCCAAATTGTTTGAACACCAGAGATGACAGTTCACAGACTCCATCAGCATGGAAGCCCGCTTCTCAGTGGTCGCCGTGTCACACCCAATCGGAGTGCATCCCGCACTGATACCGTGCGTGGAATACCCCATTGACGTCAATACTACGTCAATAACTACGTCAATAACTGCGTCAATAGAGTACCCGCCCCCCTTCCCTATAAATACGGCCACGCGACGATCGGCCCGTCAGTTGACTCTGAAGAGTTAGCAGGTTGCGACTTCAGGGTTGACAGGAAGCAGTACGGTTGGTGGAGTTGGCGCTTTGAGACCACTCAAACGTATTATTTTCTATTCCTCCTAATTCGATTCGTGGAGTAGGCAGATTGAGGCCACGTATCTGAATTATTTTCCCTTGTAATTCTCCTGAAGATGGCTTCGCAAAAGGAGCCGAAACGTCGAGATTTTTCAAATCTTTTACGCGGTTCATCCGAGAACCAAGTTTTCAAATACTTTCGACCGCGGAAAATCTTTCTGAACATTTTATATATATATATATATATATATATATATATATATATATATATATATATATATATATATATATATATATATATATATATATAAATATATATATATATATATATTAGATAAGAAGTTAGAATACATGAAAACTTTGTCTAATATAAATTTTGCATCTTGGAAACGATTAAAACGGAGACCCAGCCTTCATCGTTATTTGAGCAGTCCCACGGGGCCCGTCGGGTATCGTTCTTGGGACAGTTTTAGTAAAATTTGCACAAAATACCGCCCGTAAAAACGTAGCAACCTCACGATGGTTGAAAACGGTTAATCAATTATATAGTCAGTAGTATATATTAGAAATAAATTAATGTGAAAATGCTTATTGATACTCTTTATTCTTTCCTGGAGTCGGTATTTTATGAGATACACAATTTAAAATCATCAATCTTATATTCGGTCTTTAATAATATAATCATTATCTTTCGTTTAATGTACCTAATAATAATTATACATCATAATTGATCGTAGGCATGAGCAAATACAATTAATTAACAAACACTTAGTAGTCAGAAATACGAGGAATCATTAGTCGAGAATGAAAAACTTTTAACGGTCCAAAAAACTTAATAATTACGATATTTCATGAGGAAGAACCGAAATGAACGCTTGGATTCCGTATAAAGAGAAATAATCGATTATATTTATTCTCACTGAATCAGACTTTTTGTAGAACACCCCTTTTTCTTCTAATTCGACCTCTGAAATTCATTAATCATAAATTAGTTTAATTTTAAACGGTTTTTAAATATCACGCTCGTCTCTTTTAAAGCGACACGTAAATTACACAGAAAGGCAATTCTTTGCTTGGGGTCGCGAGCGCGCTGTCCTCTGTACTTTGCCTTCTTGCCTCGTTTAATCCCCGTCCGGCGTCAATCATTAATCACATTGCGAAGCTGAACGCTTTCGAACCAGAACGCGTAACGAACCCATGAAAAATCCGCTTTATTATTACAGAAATTGATTGGACGCAACGCACAATTCGAATCTAGGTCCTTGCGGCACAGATTTGATACAGTGGATGTTAGTTCTTGATGGATTGGTTTTTAACGAAATATTGGCCATCAAGGTAAGTTTGAAATTTTGTACCATAAGGAAGTCTGTAGATGTGAATTTGTTTATACGACAAATTAATGATTTTTTTTTGAGGCACTTGATCACTCACACTGTCGTTCAGAGAATGTTACGGAATTCATGATTTAGTTTGACTGTTTAATAAAGTCGGTTTTCGAACACAAATGGCATGTTATTGCTGAAACAAGATGAATATATATATATATATATATATATAATATATATATATATATATATATATATATATATATATATATATATATATATATATATATATATATATATATATATTGTATATATATATGTATATATGTATATATATATACTATATATATATATATAAATATATATATATATATATATATATATATATATAATATATATATATATATATATATATATATATATATATATATATATATATATATATATATATATATATATATATATATATATATATATAAGTAAGAATTGCCGTCTAGGGTAGTTTGTTGATTTTCGATGCTTCGTGAACTCTTATAACCAGCTCCGCTAGGAGGTTTGTTTGATTAGTTTCAAATAAATGTCCTAGTTCACTTAATTTTTATATATATATATATATATATATATATATATAATATATATATATATATATATATATATATATATATATATATATATATATATATATATGAAATGAAATTGGTAGTAGGGGGAACGGGTACAAAAGTAACATTTGTACTTTCGCCTTGGTTTCTCATTAGGTGTTACTATTTCGGTGAAATTGATATAGCCATACATAAATTCCGTTTATGTTCTATACATTAGCATTTTAAATTACCTTATTATTGTCTATTTTGCATGAATCACAGAAACTTTAAAAATATTTGTCATTTGTTACTTTCGACCCCGTTGGCGGGCCGAAAGTAACACGTTGTGGGTCGAAAGTAACAGGGCAAAGGGGTTTGTAATGAATATGATATGACATATTTAATCAAACAAATATTTATTGGAAAATTTTCAGTGTCAGTTTTCTCTATTCAGACTCGCAATTATGGCACACATGGGCGCATTCAGTACCTATGAGACCACATTTTGCATTCGAAACAACGTAAACTTTGCTCATTCAGTCGACTATTGCTAAAATTTTCTAAAAAAACGAGGAGCAATCTTAGTCGCCTTATTTATTTTCCTTGTCTACAACTGCGCTAGTATTTCTAGCTTAAATTTTTTTATATATCTATGTAATGTAACATGGCTGACATTCAATTTTTTTTGCTATGGCTCTAATTTTTTCACCATCATTAAAATGCTCTTCGGCTGAAGAGCATCTTTTTGATAGACTTCCATGTTAATTGTTATTCGTGCGGTGGTTATTATGCGTTGTCGCGGCATTTTGTTGAAATAAACACACACACATAAAAAGTTTACTTAGAGTAAATCAATGTGGGGACAAAAGTAACATGTTACTTATGTAACAGCATGTTTGTTAGAACATGAAAGATAGCCTTGAAACGGAACATGCTAGACAAAAACGAATTGAAGCACTGTAAAATCAATCTAATCGAGTATCATTAAGCAAATATTCAGATTAATGTCATCCCTTAATACTGCATAAACATTAAATAAGTAAACGTCAAAAAATGTACTTTTGATTTGTGAAATCACTTAGCGTCCTCTCACACGATCCAACAGTGCGTGGCGTGAGCGGCGATTGAATGCAACTGAAGGTGACGCCACTGGCTATCACCTGACAGCAGCTAAGTGGCGTTTTGAAAATTCTTTAAACCTACAGAGAATTTGTTACTTTCGACCCGCCGTTACTTTTGTACCCGGTCTTCCCTACTGTAAAAACAGTTTTTGGTGCCAAGCATATTAAAAAGTCATGAAACGAAAAACTATCTTGGTCCTAAATCCAATTTTGAAAATCGCATCTATTTTAATAAGCAGGTTTTCAAAGTGAAAACCTGCTAAAAGTGTACGAGCAATTAGAAAACTTCGAATGACGTAGAATGTCTTAACTATCCAAGTTTGGGTATGTTCCGTTCTTAATTTCGTACTTAATTTTGGGCACTTAATTTTGGGCACGTTTAGGCGTAAGCATTTTCTTCCCGTGTATTTATCGATTGTGGGTAATAGCCCGCAAGGTACAAACTCGGCAAGACTGGGACGATAACGCCCTTACGCCGTATTCGTAATTGATGATCCAAAATCATGTGGGATTGAGATCTGATGAATCCCATCAATTCCTTATTCCAAATCGACTTGTCCTCTCCGAATTCCGAGGAAATAGATTTCATAGCACACATCTGCCGCCATATGCGATCAGTCACTCATATCTCTGATTCGATCTATCAGAAGTGGAATTAGTAATACGGTAATAACGCTGAATTTGAATTCATATTTTATACGATCCTACTCAGGATGATTTTATAAATGAAAAATTGACGTTCCGAAGCCGCCAGATCGATTAATATTTGTATCCCTCGTATATGCGAACCAGGGACAACATCAGAACTGAAGTAATGTAGGTTATTCATAATTCTGTAGGTATGATGGAATTGATGAGATGAAACCATGAGACTCATCACGATAGCGTTATCAGAATAAATAATAAGTAAAATAAAACAACATTCGAAATCTCTTACAAAAAGAGAAATATCATCGATGAGCACAAACTCACTTTCTTCGGAAATTTAAGTAGAAAACTTAAATGTCTCTCATCTAAGCACAACATTAACATTGCTTATCGTACCGGTAATAATTTAGGAAATCATATAAAAAATAATAGATCCAAAGTTCATAAAGATAATAAATCAGGAGTTTATAAAATTAATTGTGGTGATTGTGATAAGTTTTACATTGGTAGAACCTTCAGAAGTTTTCAAACTAGAATTTCAGAACACAAACGTAGCTTTGTTAATCAAAAGTCGGATTCACATTATGCAAACCATTCAATCTAAGAAAATCACACATTCAATTTCGATTTTAAAATTTTTAATGCTGAAAGTAAGGGAATTAAACTTAATTTTTTAGAATCATTACAGATGAATAAATACAAGCATTCCGGTCTCCTATTGAATAGCTAAATCGATCATACTTCAAGCCTGCTTCTCAATCTTTTCAAAATTACGAACTGCCTGACTAGCAGTTCAGAATTGGTTTTTCCTATTCTAATAATTATTTGTAACCATCTTTCTATTTACCCCTTCTACACAATTTTTCATTTCTTTATTTCTTGCTTTCGATATAACAGAGAAACATAGTTAGTTTGCCATTAGTATCTGAAGAAGGTGAAGTTCCACCGAAACGTGCGTCATGCGTTATTTCTTTTAATAAATGTGTAAATTGTTATTATTAACCATTCTTATAATATGTTTATTAATTTACACTATGTATCGGCCCAATCAATCCAAAAAAAAAATTTAGTGATATTAATTCGAAAATTAGTTTCAGTGACAAAACAAAATTATTGAGATAGAGTTACGGTAGTTGCCAATGATGAGTGACATAAAAATCAGCCAACAAAAAAACAGTAAATAATTCTTCTATACAAAAGACAACCTACGAATTTATTTGTGCCCCTTCGTCTTTTCAATTTCATCATAGAATGAAACTCGATGCATCGAAACGTTCTGTGGTTGTGGATCGAACAAAGTTAGTTACATTACATTCACAAATTTTACAAGCAAAGAAATGAATAATTTAATTAAATCGGTACACTTGCAAGAAATTCACTTGGTAGTATTAGAAGCGCTTAGTAAGCATTATATAATTCAGTGTTGTCGAAGCACGATTGAAATAAGAATTATACACTGAATTAACAAATTTTCAAGACATTTCAACTTAACAAATTTTGAAACTGAAAGAACTTAAAAGATTACGCAATGGTTACAACATAAATAATAGAAAATTGCAGTACACAGAAATAGTAATTATGTCTATAAAACCACAAAAACCAACCTTTCATCCAAACTGAAAATGTCCATTTTAAAAAGTTAAAAGTCATTCTATTTCTAATAAGAGAGCTGAAAGTTTAAAGTTTATGGAATATTTCAATTTCGGCATGAGCAGAAAAATTAAAATAAAATAACATTTTCCGAATAACATCTTTGTTGTTATTATTATCACAAGCTACAAAACTGTGTCTTCGCATTGTCTCGATCAGAGGACCATAATTAACGAATATTTAATGATCGGCAGAAGAGTAGGGGTTGCAGCGGCGAAGTGGACTAGGTGATTCCGGTGGGAACTCAGCGACATGCCCGAGACCCAAATTCAGAGCACTCCGGAAAGTACATCCAGCAGAGTTTAATGGATATTTCCAGATGGTTATTTACAATGCCATCGAGGCCCCGTCCTTTGTCCCCGACCGGTGTTTATCATGCCCTCGTCGACGGCTGAACAAGATTTTGGTTACACTCCCTCGTTCTATTTTTCCATAAAAAAACTGACGCCCTTTTGCAGTCCGTCACACTCCCGGCGGTTTAATAAATCCTACTTGAAGTCGAGTCGCAATATTTCGTTAGAGTGGAATTATATAATATGAGCATGGCGGTTTGCCTGTTGCGAGGAAACAATGGAAATTGCAGCTCTTTGAAGTTGTGCTCTTTTGGGAGTTTATTGTCACGCATGGATTGGAAGTTTCCGACTGAAATTATGAAACTATTCAAACAAGGATAACTCTATATGTTATTATCAATAATCTTATAACAGCTTTTCAAGGCACAATCTCCAATTAACTTATCTTTAATTTTTTTGGAAGAACGCTTACAATGAAATTCAGTCCCTAACAACACAGGGATGTCCTAGGTATGTCCTTTTGATGTACCGCGGTACAAGTACATGATTGGGATATCCTGGGGATGTCCCGCATAATTTGTCCAGAGGACAGCCCATCTGGAATATCCATAGGATATCACATTCATGTCCCTGAAATTTTCGATATCCGATAACCACTCACATATATAAGAATCATCGAAACTCGTTGAAATGTTGAAAGTGTTTGTTTTTCTTCTGGAAAATAATTATGGAGAAAAATGAAATATATCTCATACATTTCTGGGAAGTGACCATTTAACAAGTAGAAAATTATTCCTTTTGGCAACATTGTTTGAATTATTTGGTGTTCTGTCAACAATGTAAATTAACCTCATAATATACCTAATGCGCAAGTTTGTTTTCTTTGTTAGAAGATCAACGGCATTCTGCATTCTTATTGTTTGTGATTGGCCATTTGAAGGATTTTATCAGTTGATATAAGGTGTAGTTATATAAGGTGTAGTTGAACAATTAAATTTAAGGTTGGTATAATATTAAAATATTGAATGTACTATTTTGAATCAAATAATTGATGCAATAATATATGGTTAACCCATTCTGAATATTATGTTTATAGTTTATTCATTAAGGGCCAAGGAGAGAAGCCACACAGAAAAATATGATGCAATAATGCCTGCAACAAATGCACCGTCACCCTAAAATATATATTTATAAATTTAAACTGATTAATTTATATATTTTCTCTCATTTATTTATCATATGAATTTATATTTAGAATGAGTTTTTGTTGGTTTCGTTTTTTCAAATTTTTCTATTCTTTTGTTGATTTATGATATATATATATATATATATATATATATATATATATATATATATATATATATATATATATATATATATATATATATATATATATATATATATATATAAAATGAGTTTTTGTTTGTATATATATATATATATATATATATATATATATATATATATATATATATATATAAAATGAGTTTTTGTTTGTCGTTTTCTGTAATTATCATATTTTAACACAATGTTACGTCCTCTTGTGAATTAAACTTGTTTTGTGTTGAGAATCTTTGAATTTTTTTTCTCCAAATTTTCCACAAAATTCTTCAAATTATATGAATCAAGGAAATGGAAATGCCAGGGCGTCCAGGGGATGTACCTCATATATATCTTCGGGATATCCCTGGGACATACCAGAAGGACATCCCATGGGCATCTTCTTAGATTCTAAGATCGGAGAAGAAATATTTATCGTACCACATATCACTGTAAAAGTTTCTTCTAATAATACCAATAAAAGTTCAGGCAACACAGATCAAACAATTTTAAATGTTTAGGCTGCAGCATCTCAAATTTTCATTAGGTAATAATGGGAACTCATCTGAGTTTCAATCAATTCTTTTGTAAAATGCTAATAACACACCGTCATTCTAGGAGATGTGTGATTCTTTTTCAGATTGTTTTTCCATACCTTCAATCAATCAATTTTTTTCTTTTCTCCAAAATGATTTTCTCTCGATAAAAAATATTTGCTTGGCTTCGGAAACCGATGAATGCTAATACTTGCATTTGTATGTGCCTTAGAATTACAATTTTCCACGCGACAACACTCTCTAGACTTGCTGCTTCTACGTTTTGCAAAATTAACACTTTCCATTATTCACCTTTTGTGAAATTATTTGTAAGAAATCAAAAACTTGACATGCAATTGCATAAGTTGACGTTGGAAATAAAAACTTCATCCATCTGGCCGTCAGAGTTCGCCAGCTGACATGTCAGATCCCAATAGAATGAAAATTGTGTATAAAGAATTCAAACTTGTTTTCGGACATATGATGAGTACTCCTAATCTAGGAGTAATAATTTGTAGACCATATTCCGTCTGTTTTTAATACAAGAACCAGAAATTTAAATATAAACGAAGCTCATATCTCGAAGAAACTCGTATTCTGCAAATTTTGGCCATTATGTACACAAAGTGAAGTTAATGACTCAATTAGCAAATTTTACTCTCTAGGCGTGTCGTATTTCACTGCACTTTTTTTCCAGTTTATGATGCAACGTATCTGAAGACTTTCATACCATTTTTATTGAGACTTTATAAAATCAGAATAATCATTTTGTCTAGACAGACGATTAAATTGGCATTTTAATTATAACCTAAATTTTTCACTCGTATTAAATATTTCTTAATTTTTTAATTGTCGAGTATAGCTTGCTACTGCCTTGAATGTTTTTATCACCTAGTACATTCTGAGGATCTGGTTCTATCGAGAATTTATGTGTATATGGTTAATTCTACTTCAGAAACTTATCTGCGCACAGTGTTTAATGAAAAACGACTTGCCTTTTTCACGAACCATCTTTTTGAAATCTTCTATAAGGATAATTTCATTGGAAATCCTAATGAAGTAAACCAAAAGGGAAAAGCACGTGTTTGATGTATGTGTGATAGATTCGTGCTGCTTGAGATATAGAGAGGAACTCATACTCTGTACTTGTATCATAGTATATTGTTTTATCAGGAGTAAAAGTAATTAGTTTAGACGAGCCACAAAAAGTGCTTTTCTCCGAATAAAACATGCGATTTTTTCTGCAAACTGTGTTCAAACGATAAAATTAAGATAATTTTCGAAAAGGATTAGATGTGAAAAAACGTAACACTAGATTGCTTTGCTCACTGGTTTTGCAGGTGTCAAGGCAATACAAATTTGACAATTCAACAAAATAATTGTCAAAAACATTTAACCCCTTAATGCATGATTTTTTTAAAATTGATAAAAAAAAGGTACAGTGGGAAAAAGACATATTTTTCGTCAGAAAAATATTCAAAAAAATAAAGCACAATATTCTTTGTCAAAAAAAAAGAAAAACTGGTTTGTGCCAAATATGGCACAGCATGCAACATGAACTAAAAATATTTTATACAGCCAATATTTCATCTTCATCTGATATTTTGTCTTCACTTTCATTTTGATTAAAATTATGTATAACTACATTTTTATATGCATAAAATAACTTGGGATCCATATAGGGTTGCCAACCTTCCCGGATTGCCCGGGAGACTCCGGTAATAATGGTTATCCTGTCGACCTCCCGGGTTAAAATAATTTCTCCGGTTTTTCTGAAATTAACGTAACCGTCGCTGTAACAAAACTTCGATCTTTAATGATTATGATTTTATGGTGAAAAACCGTCAAATACTAGATACTGCTCGAAAGCAAATTGAATATAAATTTAAAATTGATTGACAATTTCTTAAAAACATACCCCCCCCCCACCCCCTTAGTGGATTTATAAAATTCCCCCGGGTTAGTCCTGTCGAGAGTTGGCAACCCTAGATCCATAATATATCAGAAAAAGATTTCTTTCACATCTTCTAAATTCATATTTGTCAGATATACTTTTGAACTGCATGATGTTCCATATATGGCACAATATGGTCAAGTCAGATATACTTGAATTGCATAATGTTCCATATATGGCACAAAGTGATTTTTAGATGAAAAATGTCAATTATTCAAAAATACGAGCACTTGCCACTATGAGGCAGTTACTAGAAGTATATTTTTTACAAAAACAATTTTTATTGGGTAGAAAGTTACGTGGATGAACTCAAAACTATTACTCAATCTACAATAATACTGACAAGCAGCTGATTCATCGTCACCATTTTGAAAAACGTATATAACTCCGAAATAATTACAGAGAGGGAGCTGCCTCTTTGGAAATATGTTTGTATGTGCCAGAAATGGTAATTCATGCAAATAAAGTAATATTTCTCTGACGTATGTATTAAAGAGATGTAAAACATTGGTTTGTGCCATATTTGGCACATGATGCAACAAGGGCTTAAAGTCACTTATCTACGCATTATAGGATTGTGCGTTTTTGGTAAGTACCCGAGTATTAGGAAATAACTTGTTGTAGTAAAATATTATACAATTTTTCTTATAGATTACATTATGTCGGATTCGAAATCCAATTGTACGCCGCCCAACGTTCTTGAAATTGTCGTGAGCGTACAAAAAAGTTTACTTTTTTTGTACGCTCACGGCCGGATGAAAAAGTAAAAACAAAAGGACGTCTGTGAAATCAAACTTCAACATTGAGAACTGAGGTTGAAAAAGTCGTCATTTTTTGACTTCCGCGGAGAAAAGTACATTAAGGATGTCATAGATATTTTATGGAAGAGAGCAGGTGAGATGATGGGGCTCAGACAAGGAGCAATAATATGAAACAAAATCTCGTCACTCTATATTCTTGAACAATAAATTCAGGCTATATACAAGAAGGAAAATCCTCAAAAAATACATGTTGCGATAACCCAAAAGTCTGAAAATATACTCGCTAATCGAAGTCAATATCACACCCAACCTAAAATTACCCTTGAATCAAGTGAAAAAGTATATTCTCCTTGTATTTATTTACTAACTGATTTCATCAACGATCTTGTTGGAGGAGTGGTTCAATCTTCATTAAATAATAATTCAAATATAATTATAAAGTAACTTTATTTCCCTTCAACTTAATATCTCTCTCGATAACCTGTTACACCTTATAGCATTCTTCACATGCTTAATTAATACAATTGACATTTGTTGCAGAATGACAGTTACATAGAGTGTGCATCAACTTTCGTAAAACAATAAGATAGGTGGCGCTAAGTGCGACATTTGTTCAAAATTATAGATTTTACCAGATTAACAACAGTTCTTATTTTAGAAATTAGTAGAGGTATCTCCATTCGATACTATGTAACTTTGTTATCCGTCTTCTTCTTGTGAGCTCAGGTTTAGTTAATAAAATTTCAATCGGCACCAAGTTTGAGGTACAATTGAACGAATTCCACTAATTTATTACCTAAATTCACTCAAACGAACCGTGCTCTTTGAAAATGAACAGGCTGAGTTATTAACCAACGAAACCCAATGTGGAAGCTTTAACATGGAAATAGAACAATCGGCCGGGAAAGTGGAAAATTTCACACGGCCGGTTGAGTCGTGAGCGGATTCGCCGAATAAGCCTTTTGTGGGATAATTAAATCATTTCGTCATTATTTTATTAAAAGCCGTTTGAAAAATGATTTGGATATATATATATATATATATATATATTTATAAAAGAAAAGTTTATCGGGAAAGGGGTCAGATACCAAGATTTATATCCTTAGTCTTTATTTCTCGATATTTCGTCCGTTTTTTGTGGACTTTTTCAAGAGATAGACATGGAATGTGGTCAAGATTTAAAATTGAGTAACATTATAAATAATAATAACACGAACTACAAAGAGAAACATTCAGCTAGCATAATATAGAGTCTCTTATATTATGCTATATTAACATTCATGATGTTGTCAAAACTTTGTATTAGAAAATCTAATACAAATGACCTGCTAAAAACAGACATACAAGTATATTCTGTCCGATTCGCAGACCTAACCGATATGCACACAAAATTTCATCAGAATCGGTCGAGCCATTTCGGAGGAGTTTAATTACAAATACCGTGACACGAGAATTTTATACATTTGATATAATATATTTATATAAACAAAAATGAAATTTCAATTATACTAATGTCCCTCACATATTCCGTCGAAAAGGTTCAAAAGAAGAAAGAATGCGAAATTTTCTACCTGCGTGCATTATTGAATGAATAATTCATAAGATAAAACAATGATATCATAAACACGCCATAATAATTAATTTTTTTAGTGTATGCGGACAACCTGTGCTCTATTTTGATCGATACGTTATCGAAATATTTCAGGAATTTCCAAAGTGAAAATTTGCAAGTGTTGAACGTCGAGTGTTCCTCCTCAACTCTGCCAACTTTTTGCATCTATAAATTAATAAACATCAAGGAAGAGGGTATTCTAGAAAAACAGTGTTTTCCGAACCGTGAAATTCGTTCGAGCGAGAAGAGGTGCTCATTGGTGTCTCCAGGGAAATATGATGGAAAGTATTTACAAGCCGGTTTTTCAATGGGCGCATTTACACTAGTCGAATACTATAGTAGGCCAAGCTACAGAGATTTTTTCATGTAAAAAGTGTTAGAAGAAAACCAGATGTTTGTAAAATAGTTCCATATGATATAGTGATACGTTTTTCACTCGACTGATTGTAAACCCCCACTCTTCAACTACTCTCACGCACTCGGCCGTTTTTCGTCATGTTCAGCTTTATTTTTAACATATTTCTCAGCGTTTTTATGAAAAACCAAGATGAACGTTTTGAACTATGAGAATTCTTCTTTCAAAATCTTTTTAGTAAATTGAAATCGGACCACACCTGTCGCATTCAGGTCTGCTGAAAAATTGCATAGTAACATAATAAAATGGCCACAGATCAAAAACTATGCATCGGACAGTTCCTGATCTTCGCACAAATGAAGTTTATATCAGTAGCTAATACTGGCCGGAGGATCTACGGTACAACTCAAAAAATAACCGAGTTAAAAATTTTTGAAAAAACTGCATTTTGGACGGTTTTTTCCGATTTTCTCTTAAACTAAGGGTCTGATCGAGTCGCCCTACTTCTCATTTTCTTCGTCTTCTCATTTTCTACAATTATTGTATTGACACCATCACGATTACTTTGATAGTTTCATTTTTATAATTAAAAAACTAAAAAAAAATTTTTTCATTAAATTGTTAATAACAAAGTTATAAATAATAAAGTCGAGTGAAAAACATATCATTATATCATATGGAACTATTTTACAAACAATGGCGCAGCTGGTTTTCTTCTAACACTTTTTACACAAAATGCTCCCTACAAATCTCTGTAGCTTGGCCTATAGAGTTCGTACACGTGGATTTAGACAAACTTTCTAGCTTGTAGAGCGTATGATTTTTATCTTTAAACTTGAAAATTTCGAACTTTATTATCCCTTTCAGGGAAAGTGGTTAGCTAGGAAGACCACAGTTTGTTAGTCATGAGTAAAACTGCTCGTTGGCTATTTCAGTAAACCAGTGTGTTTTGTGGGTTGTCTAACATAGCAAAATTTGACGTGTTCATCGAAGACAGACCGAAATAAGTCGAAGCGCGTATAACGTGCATTTGTTTACCATAGTTGGATACTACTTAGAGGATCTGCTGAAACTGTGTGAATTTGTTATTTTTATTTATGAATGGTGGAAAAAGGGCTCCACCGTTATTTACTTATATCTTACTTATGCATTTTCATGAATATATTGAACGTATATGTTTCCTTTTTTTCGAAATTAATAATTTTGTTGGGGTCTCCTGAATTGACCACTGGGCACTTACGTAATCGTGTTATCTTATTTTAGTTCTGAGGAAGCAAGTTTGGAGTACCTACCTACTGAATAGGGTTGCCAATTTTCGAAAGGATCAACCCGGGAGATTTTTTCAAGGAGTTCAGTAGGGAGGGGGTTGAAGAAAATGTCAATCATTTATTTATTTTTAATTGATATATACTCTGCTTCTAATATTTGACAGTTTTTTACCACAAAATCATAATCATTAAAAACCGAAGTTTGATCAGTAGAGCGCGATTGCGTATAATTTAAAAAAAGCTGGGGAAATTAGCCACCCCGGGAAGTCGGGAGGTTGACCATTATTACCGGAGTCATCCGGGCAATCTGGGAGGGTTAGGAACCCAATAACTGAATATTTAGAAAATCTTCATGCAGATGAGTTCTATGATTTGTAAGAAATGTTCAGCGTCGTGCAAAGTAGAATAGTGTTTGAAACATGACAAAAACTGTTTCATGTTATATTACGCAAAATAGGTTATATTGTTTGGTTATATGTTCCTACTGGTTATGTGGAGTGACCACATCCTGCAGGATAATCCTTGTGTTTTTTTATCTTGAAATTTGTTTCATTTTCTTCGAGTGTCTCTAATAAACCATTATCAAACCACACATAATATTTTTTCCACAAAAAATAATTTGGGCCGGAAAGGGTTAAGTCAGTTAGGCGGAATAGGGCACTTTCGTAAAAAAAATATTGCTGATGAGTTAATAGAGGAGTGTCTATGCCAGTTTAACAACTAACTCTTTGATGGTGATGGATTTTAATTAGTTTTGCAGTTCCTTGCAAGTAATATGGAAGAATATAGAATATTTTTTTTAATTGATAAGGTGCCTATGAACAAAATCGAATTACCAATAAGACATACTTTATAATTTTATATTTTCGAAAGGACATTTCACAAGTTAACTATGCAAAGTAATTACATAACACTTTTCCCGATTGAAAATGAATATTTAACATATATTAATCTATTTATCTTCACTATGGTCAGGAATATCAATTTAAAAAAATATATTTATCATAAACATTGGGAACGGTGCTGATGCCTACGCGTTGTTTTGTTACCATTGATGCCTTTTCTGCTTATTTTATGCGACAAATTAAAGCCATACAAAATTAAAATATGAGATTCTCAATAGCGCCTGCTATATGTTTTCAATGGCAGGGCAAATTTTTCAGGAAAAATAACTACAAAAATGAGAATCAATGATATTGAAAAAGAATGATAATTTCGAGTATGATATTCTACTCGGATGAGATTCTATTTTCAATTTTCAATTGAAACAAGATTTTGATTTGAATATTTATAAAAGAGTAGATATGAATGAAGACAGAAAAGTCGATTTTTTCTATAATAATAATAATAACAATGATTACAACATTAATTTCAATGAAGGGACACCAACAGAACGTTTCGAAGCAAAATTAGAACATTTGACAACAAATCAGAGGAATAAAATTGAAATGTTAATAAATAAATATGATGATATTTTTGCAAAACACAAATTTGATATGTGTCGGGTGCAAAATAATGAAACACATATAAAACTTTTAGAACATAAATTAGTAGCTAAAAAACCATACAGATGTTCAATGGAGGATCAAAAAGAGAATTCCAAATAGGAAAATTGTTGAGAGCGAATCTGATTGAAGAATCTTTCTCGCCCTTTCGCAGCACCAGTCACTTTGGCATATAAAAGAGATGAGGGATCCAAGACCAGATTGTGTGTTGATTTCCGTGAACTCAATAAAATAATTGTTCCCGAATCACAGCCTTTCCCATTGATCGATGAAATCATAGCACAGAGTCGATATGCAAAGTTCTTTACTAAATTAGATAAAATTCTGCCTTTTGATCGATTCCTGTTCGTATCAAAGATAGATATAAGACTGATTTTGTGACGCAAAATGGTCACTAGCAATGGAAATGTTTACCTTTTGGACTCAAAACATCCCCAGCCATATTTCAACGTATTTTGAACAATTTTATCGGAAAATATAACTTGAATTCATTCTGCCTAAATTATATAGATGATATTCTAATATATTCTCCAACATTTGAACAACATATATAATACTTGGAGGAACTCTTGAAAGCCGTAATATCATTATTTTTAGTTATCAGAGTTTGTTGGTTGTACACGAAAGGTTCACGAAAAGTGAGAATCTTAAATTTCGCCCAGTAGGTATCTTAAAAAGAAGGAGAGCTATGAAAATTCTGTTTGCGATATCGTTCGTTTCACAAAAAATAGAACAGTGTTATGAAAACCGCGACCATCTATCTCTGAAGACAACCGAGATACCCTTCAAAAGTATAGAAAATTGGACACACTGTACAAAGCAGGTTCTTAATTATTTCATTTAAGGAGTTATCGTTGAAAAGACATTAGTCGTTATTTTGACTATATCTTAGATTACACCTATTTAAAAAAAAACTTGATGTCGAGGATGCGATTAATTGTTTATTGGATGTTCTATAGATGTGAATGGTGCTGAAAAAAACAAATCTGTATTTGAAGCTGATCTATCAGAGAAACGGGATGTTACTTGTGTTCAGGTTATCCACACAGGTTTTGCTTGGGTTTTTTGGGTTGATTGTTATGTTTTCATTCATGTTGTTTGTTGAAAAGAATTATATCTGTACTCAAATATTTTAAAACAGTAAAATTCAGTTTAAATTTCTTTGGAATATGTAAAATTTTTTGGCATTTGTGATAATTTCATTTTATTCATAAAATCTTGGTGAAATTCAAATTGAAATTATCTTTCCTTAAAATTTAGAAGTGTTTGTCCAATATATGATGTATTACAATCTCTGAGGAAGATATAGGTGCTATAAAACACATTAGATATTTTCAAGTGGGACGTTTCACTTCAGATCTCAGAAAAGATTTGTTTTATTTCACTTCGTTTATTGAAAGCTACGTAGTTTGATATTATATTAGTTTAAAATATTTGATATTTCATCAGTTAATTACGTTATATATATATATATATATATATATATATATATATATATATATATATATATATATATATATATATATATATATATAATATATATATATATATATATATATATATATATATATATATCAGATATGAATAAACTTCAACACTCATGTCAGGAGGAATAAAAACCATTTCTGCACCTCACTGCTCTAGAAAAATACAACAAAAATGTATTATTTGTATTCGAGCAGATATTGGGACGAATTTATACGGATTTTTATCTGGAAATGTAATAGTAGAGATTCTTTGGATATAATTCGGTTGGCCTGATTGCATGCTTTTTCGAGAAAATGAATCAGTTTCGTTCTCCGTTAAACGATTTATATTTCTGAGAAAACGAGGTGAATTCGATCTCAAGTTGAAAAGTCAACAAGTTGCAGATCGGAGAAATGTCAACTCCTGCTATCATAAATCAGACGAATACGCCTGCAAATATCCATTCAAGTCATTTTCAACAATTCGAACAATTTCTTCTTTTATATCAATCGTAAACAGAAAAACTCGCTTTTCGTGTCAGTGTCGATGTTGTCATGTTGAAAAATTTATTTTATCGATTCAGACATGTCTTTTGATATATTTCTCGAATTTCTACAGTATTTCATTGTTCGCGTGAACGCAACATGGACCGATGATAATCTTTAAGCATTGTTTCAGTCTAATCGCAATGTAATATTTGTTTCATAACTGAAATATCCTGAATCCGTGTTCATCACTGAAAGGAAACTTCAATTTATCTCATCACGAATGTAACAGGAACTATTCACCAACTCAGCAAAATTTTCTTGGCATTTTGATTTAACAAATTTCACACTTCAGAGGCAGTTCAAAACCAGAATTAATAACAACAGCATACGTTTTTTACTGAATGAATGAGAGCGTTCTATAATTAAACAGAAACACATATTCAGAGGAACATTAGTTACATTCATAACTTATAAGTAGTTAGAGAATACTTATTTTCAGAGTTGACAGATTGAACAAATTGAAAAAAGCTTCCTTCTAAAACTGTAAATATGGACTCCTAACAATGACACGTCACGTCTCTTCAATGCATAGAATAAGTTATTTTGGAACACAAATAGGTTCTTGCACCGTATATTTTAAACTGAGTTTAATGATAAACCGAGTTTAATTTTACATTTTCGCTTGTCAAATGTCAAATTAAACTCGGTTTATCATTGAACTTAGTTTAATAATATACGGTGCAAGAGCCTAAAAGCCTATTTAGTTCTCTCCAGTGGTATACTCCTGGTATTGGTATCTGACATTCCAGCTGGCGCACTCTGGCGGCCAGATGGATGAAGTTTTCATTTCCAACGTTAACCTAATCATTAGGTTGACGTTGGAAATAAAAACCTTAGGTCCTAATGCAATTGCACGTACAAGATTCTGATTTCATAAAAATTATGGCACAAAAGGTGAAAAATGGAAAGTGCAAATTTTGAAAAACATTGAATTATCAATTCTAGATAGTGCGATTGCGTGAAAAGTTCTGCAAGTTTTAACTTTCATCGGTTTGCGAAGTCGAAGAAATCTTTGATAGAGAGAGAAAATCATTTTGGAGAAAAGGAAAAAATTTATTTATTGAAGGTATGGAAAATCAATCTGAAAAAGAATCAAAAAACTTCGAGAATGACGTTTCGCTCTTTGCATTTTAAAAAAGAAAATAACATTGTTCCAGATTACCAACTCCGATGATTGAAATTAGGATAAGTTATCTTTAATAATGAGAATTCGTGATGCTGCAGCCAAAGTTTTGTAAAAAATGCCTCTCCTACATGTTCTTACCCAAAAGCTTACGATGAGGAAAATAATATGAAAGCAGTTCGAGCCTAGTAGCACATGGACAATTGCTGAATAAAATTTTCCTTCGTTTTTTTGAACTCTCCATTAGGTAATTCCATGAGGTTTTTCTCTGAAGAGTGAAATAGATATACAATAGCAGTGAAGTTGGCGATACCAGGCCTCCACTTATCTCCATTTGTCCGACATTGAAATGATGAATTTGGATCATTCCCACCTATCACCTTCTCTGTATTCTCTCTTGAGTAAGTTTTCACCTACACATCACTTCGCACTTTCACTTGAAATTGATATTGTTATGAAAAAGTTAAAAAACTTTCAAATATCTCATATAACCTGTATTCAATGTTGGGTTTGAAGCTTTCACCTTATTAGCTAAGCACCCCCTTATGTCAGATCCCAATATAGGTATCGAACTTTCAGTTTAACCCTTTATCGGTCTGCTTCTGATCAAACCATATGCAGTTTTATAGACTATGTGACCATATGGTTACATTATATTCAAAAACGTCCATTCTTAATTCCCCCGGGTTCTTCGTTTCGAAGGCAACGAAACCATACGGTAACAAACAAGCTTCGAATGAGTAACCAACGGAAAAATAGGATTTCGCGCCTATTAAACTACCAGATTTAATATTGCTTTTAGTTCGCCTGTAAACTCACAGCAATATGGCAACTTTTTGACTTTGAATAAGCGTAACCGTATGGTTACTTCATCCATTATTTTGCTATTATTTTTTCAGTGGAATTTATGAATAATTCATAGTATGGATGAATTTTATGCAATAGCTTCTTGCTACCACTCCCTCCTCAGGTCTCAGATGGATCAGACAATTCCGATGATGAGGAAAATATAACTTTGAAAATGATTGTTGAAAAGACTACAAAGCAACATGGTTGTTATATAGAGAAAAAATTGTGATACGGGTATGATGAAAATCTTTCTGTTTAACATCCAATTATTCAACGACCAGATGAAGCATCAAGCATGAATTCTTTTGGTCATTGGCCTCTACACACTAACAAAGGTAGATGTAGGCTCTGTGTGAAGGGTACAAGCCGCCTGAAGTGTGAAAAATGCTATTGCAGGCAATGTCTCACTGAAAAAATTTCAGATCATTTCATTCAAATGAATGAAATATTGCCGTTTGAAGTTTTCGAAATGATGTATTTTAATTTTTTCCATAAATGAAGATTTTGTGATTTGGGTTGTTTTACTGGGATATGTAACCATATGGTAACAATATGTAAATTCGTGAAAATAACAATTTTAAACATAAAACAACAAAACTTGCCATAAGAAACCAATTCAGAATATGTTGTGAAAGTATAGTAATTTTGTTAGGCCATTTTGATATCTTGCCCGTTAAGGGGTACAAAAAATTGTGTAGACGTATGGTAACTCAAACCGATCAAGGGTTAATATAATCTTAGGTTATAATGTGCGCCTGAAAAGAAGTTTTCATAGAAAACTCCCCTACATTCCATACCACCGCATTTCTGCTCGACTACAATTATTATAAGAATGGTCGAATGTGGACAACGCTCTGTGATTAGAGTATAATAGCTTCTGCCTGTTGCTGAGATATCGCCGCGAATTCAATTTATTTTTGCGTCAGCCCTTGCTGAACCGTGAAGTATCGCCAGACCGTCGATAATCGAATACTGGACTCCCGAACTCCTTTCGACCGAAATTAAGTGGTATTTCTGATAAGGAACGTCTCCGCACTACATGTTTGGTGAAGCGAGATACCGACCCTTGCCGTTGTTGATTTAGCATGAGTTCACCGAGGCGAAATGCTAAATAAGGGGTATATTGATACCTAGTTGGTCTGCAAAATATCTCATTAACAAAATAGATTACAGTTACATAAATAATGATTCATCAACGTTTTGTCCGAGTGACATATCTACGAGTTAAACGTCTATATAACTATGAAACTTCGAAGACAGTACCTTCCCCTGAGAAAAAGAAAGATTTCGATGATTTTGACTACTTTTGTGTTTTGGGGTTTTCTGTTATATAGCTGCAAGTGTTAAGTTTCTCATGCTCCTTCTACTCTTATTTCATACTCAATCCGCCAGTCTCTTTCCCTGAATAAGCTTCTGCAGGTTCTTCACCAGTTGGTTTTTCTGGTTTCGTGCTGTATCTTGGAATGTCTGAGTAATGCTTATTCCCTATACTTCCCACACTCCACAGTCTAGCAGCAAGTATTGGAATGTCTCTGTATCCTTGCTGTATCTTCATTGAACAGCCTTATCTTATTGAGGCGCGGTTTCAGAGGACTATGTTCAATGCTCATGTTGAACAATGTTTTTTTGATGTATTTTTCTCCATGTTACACGTCTGGTATCTTTTCGCCAAGCATTATTTTTGGCAAATTTGATGGACGATGAATCAACTCTGGATTATTCCACTAAGAATAATAAATTGTTCAATTTCGAAAAAAGAGAAACTTTTCATCAATATGCAATTATATGGACCATACTACAAGAGTAATGATGAAAATGGACAGTGAGCATCCCTTGTACGCACATCCTCTCTTCGAAGATCATTCAATTCTTCAAAAATAATAATTTGAATTCTGCTTTTTCGAGTCATAGCAGATTGGATAAAATGATTTTTAATAATAAAATGTCAAAAGTCGATCCAGTGAAGAAGACAGGAATTTATAGTATGGACTGTGAAGAATGTAAGTCATCATATTATAGGCCAGATCGGATGATGTTTTGAAACTAGGCTCAAAGAACATCTAAAAAACGGACAGTCAGCCTTAAGGGAACATCTAGAGTCGTCAAGACATAACATCTCGTCCTTTTTTCAAACAAAAATTCTTCATCACTGTGCAAAAGGTATGAAAATGAACTTCGTGGAAGCCATGCAAACAAACAAACTCCAAAAATCCCATAATTACATTCTTCTCAATGACCGGTTGAACCTAAACTACTCCCCACTGTTCAATCTCTGATAATTTTGGAGAACCCATCGATCCCATTTTACCAACCCGAGGTACCGGACCGAAATACGTATATTTTCAAGTGATGTCTTTGTAATATGTATTCAGTGTTGAAAATGCTACAAAAGGCGAAACTAGTCGAATAGAAGTTATTTTCAGTTTGTGGTTTTTAGACAAGTTTTTCACATATTCTTTATTTTTCAATTTTCATTAGTTTTGTTGTCTCAAGAGAGAGAATTTGCATTTCTCATCTAGCCCTTGTCTTAGATATTTTTACCAATGTATGGTCTTTTAGTGAGTCATTGAGCAGTTATTTTCGTAGACGTAGACGGAACTGTTTTGAGCTTTTAGAAAAGTGCATTTCACATTTTTTATGAATATATATTTCATATCCCTCATCACCAAGGAGAGTGCTTTCGATTAAACACGTTAAATTATATCAGCGCCATTTTGACGACAATTTTGAAACCAGATACTAGAAACGAATTCAAGGAACAGATGCATTGTTTACTACAATCAAGAGAAGTTTCGTCTTTAGTGAATGCAATGCGATTTTTCGAAATAGAGATATTATGAAATCATATTACCCATATCGCAGAGCTGCGAACCGGTTCACGCAAAACAAATTATTGTGCAGAAGCGCTGATGAAAATATGCAAGATAATGCTTCTGATTGCAATATTTTAGTTGAGCACAGAGAATAATTTAAGATTTGTAAAATTAATTCCCTAACATTAAACGTTCGTGTCTAGAATTTTGTTTTTAAATATTGTTTGCTTTGTATTTACTGATATCACCTCATATTGTTGAATGTATAGTTATGATAACTGAGATTGAATTCTCGCACATCACTTGGTGAAACATCATAAAGAATAAAGTATAAACTTTAAAATAAATACACTTGGCTTATGTTTCAAAATAAAAAAATATTTAGATACTGTATTTAGCAGTAACGAAAAGTCGACATGTTTCGAGTTATAAACTCATTATCAAGACTGACTACACGAGAGTATTGCATCGTAATTTATAAAACAGACAAAAGCAGAGGTGATACCTGAAAATCAATTTGTTCGTTTACAAGGGGTAATTGACTATTATGGGCGGAACTTATTTCGAGAATTTCAAGAAGGTCAATGCGTTTTCCTTTGTTACCTGAATGTAACAATTTGGTTTTGTTGAAATCCAGGAAGTGATTGAATTTTATACAATGTTCGGAGAAGCCAGTGGTATTTTTGTTTTGTAAAAAACGAATAAAGTATCTGTTGTATTCAATATACCCCACGCAAACTATCAATGAAAAACAAAAATACTTCCCAATAAATTATGTGCCTAATTTGAGTAACAAAATTTGTAACAGACTATCGAAAAATAACGTTAAAACAATTTGTACAAATAAAAGAAACTTGAAGTCATTCTTGGTCAATAATAAAGAAAAATCTAACATCGGAGAAAACAGTGGTATTTACAAAATATTTTGCGACGAATGTCCTGCTTTCTATATTGGACA
>JARQZK010003707.1:127500-135000 GCA_030704885.1 Cynegetis impunctata | reverse complement strand
ATGTCTGATTTTAGATAACCATTTGACAGTAGGAAAAACTGTCGTTTTCAAAAAAAATTTCTTGTAGATTTTTAGCAAATCGTTCTCATAATAACCACTCACCTATCAAGCGCAATGGCGACAAGATGCAGTATCGACGCCGTACAGCAGAGTACGTCACTGGAGGTCCACATATCGCATAGCTCCGGACCTAGTGTCCACTCCTGACTGACGTCATAGACGGCGGCTAGCGGCATCACCAGACACGCGACAAGAAGATCTGCTACAGCGAGTGACAGGATGAGGTAGTTCGCGACACTTTGTAGATTTCTCTCGAGCAGGATGGCTGCTATCACGAAAACGTTACCTGAAAACAGAGAGTCGAGAACAGTCAACTTATCCTTGATTTTGATTATTGCATTACATTTTACTGTATAATAATAATAATAATAATAATAATAATGGTTTATTGATCCTGTGAGACATATTATTACATGTATAGGACAAGTCATAAAGATATACACACAAAGATTACATCATTCAAAAATATATTCACTGAAATTATAGCTGTAGTAATCTTTTACATTATAGAAACATTCCTTTAATAAAAAGTTTTTGACAGTCTTCTTGAATTGGTTTTTCTGAAGATTTTGAATACATCGTGGTAGATGATTAAAGATCTTAATACTCTGATAAAGTGGAGACATTTCAAACTTAGTAGTTTTATGAATGGGAAAATACAATTCATTCTTATTTCTGGTATCATGTGAATGAAAACTAGAAATTTTTATAATACTATCCTCATTTTCTTTCACATATATTAGACATTTAAATATAAATAAAGCGGCCAAAGTGAGAATACTATTGTCTATGAAAAGGGGTCTGCAAGTGGACCGTGGATGGCAATCGAACATTAAACGAACTATTCGTTTTTGAATGACGAATACTCTATTAACCTCTGAAGAATTACCCCATAGCAAAACATTGTAAGATAGGTGACAATATACCAAAGAATAGTAGACGTTAATAAGAGAATTTAGCGGAAGAGAACTTTTGACTCTACTTAACGCGTAATAGGAGCTGTTGAGTTTTTTACATAGGGCATCAATATGCGAATGCCATTTTAGACATCTATCAATGTGTATACAACTTAACATGGTCATTAGATGAGATAACCGTATCCAAATGCTGAACAATAAATGTTTCTCTCCCAGAGCCAGATACACTAAAACGAATGCATTCCGTTTTATTGACATTCATCTTAATTCTATTATTGTGACACCACTCGATGAAACTTTGCATAATGAGCTCACATAGAGATCGTAATTCATCTAACGTCTCACCTGAAACCGCTATAGAGGAATCATCGGCGAACAGTATTATCCTGGTAGTCTGGTGTAGTGTCTTATTGGAGTTCAGTAATTTGATGAAAATTTTCCTCAAGTTTAGTGGGAGGTCTTTTATAAATTGGAGGAACAATAGTGGTCCAAGGACAGAGCCCTGTGTCACTCCTAATTTCAAGTTTCGCTCACCTGAACAACGATCATCAACTCGAACGGATGCGACTCTATTTTCGAGATAACTCCGTATCCAATCGTGAAATATACCCCTGAATCCCAAGTTATAAAGCTTGTATAAAATGAATTGATGCGACAGGCTATCGAATGCCCGTGATAAATCAAAAAATAAAGCAGCAACATGTGCGCCACGATCCAGGTGCTCATAGACGAATTCAACAAAATTCAACGCTCCAGTCTGAGTTGAGCGACCAGATCTAAAGCCGTGCTGAGCACTATCAAGAATCTGAAACTTGTCCAGATATTTCATCATTCTGCTATATATTATCTTCTCGAATACTTTTGAGAATGTACTCAGGTTAGCAATAGGTCTGTAGTTCGAAACATCAGCCATATCATCTTTTTGGAAAATCGGAACAATGCAGGCCTTCTTGCGGAGGTTGGGAAATACTCCAGTGATTTCTGTTAGATATAATATATTAGCTAAATGAGTACTTATCTCATTAAACTATCAGTCTCAAAATACGGCGCAAGAAACGAAATCGAGTCCAGAACCTTTTGTTTTTTTCAATAATTTGACAACATCAATCACCTCCTGTTCATGAACTGGATAAAAGAAAAAATTTTTGTTCAAAATAGATGAAGTGGTACAGGAGTGGTTAAATGAATCCTTGAAATAACTGTTGAGCGAAGTCTCCGCGATTGTTGTGAAATAATCTACAAAGATTTCCGCAACTATATTGGGATCACTATATGAAACGCCATCAACAGATAGCGAGATAGACTTATGATCCTTCGTTTTCCTACCAGTCATAGTATTTACCATATCCCAGACAGTTCTAGTTTTATTTTCTGATATTTCAATTAGTTGTTTATTGAATTTTGTATTCCTAATAAGGGAATGATAAGATGATTTGACTTTCTTATATAGATCATAAGTAGATTGACTATTGAAACTCTTATGCAACCAATGAAGATCATTCAGATGACGTTTAGCAGTAATAATGTCAGAAGATATCCCACCTTTTATCATTCTGGACCCGACCAGTGCACCTTATGAGTGGACAACAATCTTCAAAAGTGTTTCTAATAATAATCGAAGAATATTTCAAAACATACATCTACATGTTGGGACTTGTAAATATTACCAAAATCACACTGCAAGATAGATATGAACAAAATTATCAAGGTTATGCTGACTTAAATTTCTAACCATCCCTAGGTAATAGTGAGTATTATCATCGCAACTGATAGTTATAGGCATCACAAGGGAAATAATTCGATGATCACTAATATGGGCCTCACATACCTCAACATTGCAATCACTCAATTCCGCATTAGTCAGAATATAATCTAATTTTGAAATAGAAGTATGACCTGTGACATCAGAAAACACCCTAGAAGGTTCATCTGATGATACCCTCAGATTAAAGCATTCCAGTAAATCTAAAAGTAACATACGACTTTTACACTTGACTTTGAGGAAATCAATGTTTAAGTCACCACAAACAAAGATCGTATCAGCTGAGCCGTAACAATGATTTAAAGCTAGTGATAGTCTTTCGAGAAAATTTTCAACACTACCAGAACAAGGTCTATATACACTTAATATGGCCACTCGGACGTTATCAGCGATCACTATAGTTCCACAAATTTCACATTCCAATTCTTCCGAAAACCGAGAAACATTCATATAAATAGAGATAAATTATTGAAATGAATCGAATATCTTAATTAGCAGCAGATTTATCGGCTTAAATAGTTATTTCTGTACCAAGTGCTTTATATAGTTCGGGCGTTAGGATCTAGTAACGCAAATGGTGCATACAAGATTTTATTTTTTGCGAAAAAATTATTTTATTATAATGAAAAATCGATTTTAACATCGGTTCATTGATCCTATACTTTCCATTTTCCTTCTCATAGTAGGCATGTCATTTGTTGATATTTTGACGTTTGTGAATATTTTTATCGTCATATTCAGTGAATGTCATTGCTGCTTTCTTTGTGTAGTCTTATAGAAAAAATGGAAATGAAAATGAATTTACCCAAGAATATAATAGAAAATGCAGCCAAAGCTGCAAATACTTAATTGCCGGAGAAATCCAGAGTCGTATACGACAAGGATCATGAAGTATTTAATCAATGAAAGTTGCTTCAGTTGTCCTCGTACAATCAGCGGGCGTTATGATCCATAATGCCCGTTCATAACGCCCTAGGACATAATCAGTGTATTTATAGCAACCGTATCAAAGGTAAAATCAACAAATAATATTCAAGTGAAAAATAAAAGTATATACAGGGTGTCCCAAATTCGAGGGTGACCATTGGGATCTCGGAAACTATAAGAGATACGAAGTCGGTTAAATTATGGCAAAGTTGGGCAATTTTATGACCAATAAAATGCCGTTTTCAAATTTGAAAAATTCCGAAAACTTCCGAAGATATTCGGAAAAAACCGAAATTTTGTAAATGGGTTTTATTTTTGTCCTTGCCTTATTTGAAGAGATATTTTGAAATAAAATACCACTTGTATTGTCACCTTTCTTCCTTTATTAATATAGTCTATTAAATTTCAATCGACGTTTCGTTTCCGAGATACCTTCATTCAACTTTATTTTTTTTAAATACGGACCTGGATTTTTTATTACGTTTTTTGGTAGCTTATTACCACCTTAAAGCAATACGTATCATAAAAAATTGAAAAATTATTGGCATCTATAAAAATATCTAATTTACATTAAATCAAAGATGTCTGTGAAACAATAGAACCAGAACTAACCTGGAAATGTCATAATGTTTTATTTATTTCATACACCTGTCAGATTTTCAGGTTCTATCAGTTATTTTACCTGCTAAAAATGTTTTCAAACCTAGAGAAGCGTGATATGATACGATATATTACGCTTCCGGTAGAAATTCCAGAATTCCCAGTTGAACGATATCTTCAAGCATATCCCGAGCGATTGCAGCCGCATGAAAACTTTTTTGCCAAACTTGATAGAAATTTGTGGAATTTGGAAGTTTTGGTAGCCCAGAAATCAATATGGCCGTCGTGTAAATCCAGAGCAAGAGGAAAATATTTTAAATTTGGTAAGCTGGAGTTGATATTGAGATAAAAAAGTTTCCTATTGAGCATTTTTTTTTAAAGGTCAATAACGCTCCCAGAGGTTCCATTAGGGAATTTCAAAATGAAGTTCAAAATGCCCCGCATGCGAATATGGAGAACCTTTGCGTTCAAATAATTATCGGCCCTACAAAATTCTTTATAAGCCAAACACTTTTACCGGGAGATAATGTAAGAAGAATGAATTTTTTGTAATTGGCTTGCTAAACAAACTGACAGAAGATGATAACCTTTTGTTTAAAGTAATATGGACCGATGAATGTAAGTTTTTCAACAGACGGATATATTTAACAGGAATAACGAACATTATGGTCAATAGAAAATCCAAGGCAGAATTCAGAAGTAAGACCACAAGGTCGAAGATCTTTTAATTGTGTATAGGAATGTGGCGAAACAAAAATTCTCGGCCCTCTAATATTCGAATTAACCTCAGAAAGGTACATTGAATTAAATACTAAACCCTATTCTGGAGCAATTAGAAGATGAGCCTTTAAATATTTTAGGCAACTGTGGTGGCATTCAAGATGGTGCTCCCCTCATAATGGTCGAATAAATACGGATTTATTAAATACAACATTTTTGAATCAATGGATGGGTAATCAGGGACCTGTGGGTTGGCCTGCAGAAAGTCCGAACCTGAATCCCCTGATTATTTTTCTCTGGGATACTCAAAAAAATCGTTTGTATATACCGTGAAATTACCAGATGATATTAATCAATTTGCGTCTTAATTTATATCGAGAAATCGATCAATTCCTGCTAGAGTCATTCAGCGGTCGATTTTCAAGATTAAGAAGGCTGAGTGCAAAAATGCATTGAAGCAGAAGGTCTTCAGTTTGAATATGTTTTATAATATTTGTTATATAATTTATTGTTGTTTTGTTTTAATAATTTTAAAGCTTGTTTAGCGTAAATTAAATTTGTTAATTAGATATTTTTTATGAATTTTTTTTATATTTTGTGATACGTCATTACTTTGAGGTGGTAATAAGCTACCAAAAAAAACGTAATAAAAAAATCCAGGTCCGTATTTAAAAAATTAAGTTGATGGTATCTCGAAAACGAAACGTCGGATTGAAATTAAAATAGCCACTATATTATAAAGGAAGAAAAGGTGGCAAATAACAAAGTGGTATTATTTTAAAAATATCTCTTCAAATAAGGCGAGGACAAAAAAAAACCCATTTTACAAAATTTTGGTTTTTTCCGAATATCTTAGGATGTATTCGGAATTTTTCAAATTTGAAAACGGCATTTTATTGGTCATAAAATTGCGCAACTTTGCCATAATTTAACCGACTTCGTATCTCTTATAGTTTCCGAGATCCCAATGGTCACCCTCGAATTTGGGACAACCTGTATTACATTGTGAAAAAGAAAAACCTTGAGTTAGAGTTGTTTTCGAGGGCAATTTTAGTGGTTTATAACTTATAATGAATCAAATGAGAATACTTTCAGTAGGTTCTCACAGCTTGAAAGAGTTTTTCATGTGTACACTGTTTCGAGATTTTAAAGTGTGAAAACTTATCTACGAATGCTATAAGAGAATAAATCTTCAGATAACGATAAAGAGAACTTTACGTAGTAAAACCTGTAGTGCAGATCCTATTCCACCACTAAAATTATATGGGCCAACGGTTGTAGATAAGCTATGAGTATCATCGCATCAAGTGAGAGTGCTATACTGTATTTTGTCTAGTCAATCAATCAATTTTTTGGAGTAAGGCCTCAGACTTCTAGATCTTCTTAGGTGAATTTTCACTCCTGTTAGATTACATAAGTTTTGTTGTGAAAGTAAAGTTCCTTCAGCGTGAATTTCTCTGAACAAACGGATGGGTATGAAAATTTGTTATATATTCATTTTCAGTTTTGACTTCGGGTTGCCGCAATTGAAGATTTTTCATACGTCAATATCGAATTAAATGTTTGAAAATATTACCCTCTCATATTACATTTTTATCGTTTATGCATTAGATGAGATAAAAGTTTCGTATATTTGGCCATTTAGATCGAGGTTATAGCTCACCGTAATAAAAATAAATAGTGCCATTCAGATTTATTATTGTTCATTTTTTTAATGAATAATTCCGTTGGAACTCATCTATGTGGAAAAAGCATAGGTTTTATACCTATCTTTACTGAATTCTCCCCTTTATATCCCCATTTGAAGGCTTTTGCAATAAACTGAGAGTGTGCCATGTGGGACTTTGATGAAATAATGTCATCTCACAGTGAAATCTTGAGATAATAATAGCAATGTTAATATAGATATATATATATATATATATATATATATATATATATATATATATATATATATATATATATATATATATATAATATATATATACTATATATATATATATATATATATATATATGAAAAAACTTGGTTCACGGAATTTTTTCAAATCTTTTACGCGGTTCATTCCGTGAACGAAGTTTTTCAAATACTTCCGACCGCGGAAATCTTTCTGAACATTTCATATATATATATATATATATATATATATATATATATATATATATATGTATATATATAAATATATATATATATATATATATATATATATATATATATCTATATATATATATATATATATATATATATATATTTATATATAAAATTAATCCTTATTTCCCTTGGTCACGCTATCACGCTTGAACGGCTGGACCGATTTCACTAATTCTTTTTTTGTTGTGTTTTTTATTGTCAGAAAAAGGTTCTTACGAAAGAAAAAATTATGAAAATTGTGCGGGAAATTAGAAAATTGGAGAATACCTAACCACCATATAAAATTATTTCTAATCTATGTCATTTTTATTTTGTCGGTTTGAAAATAGGTCGTAATATATTTTTCATACTCCCAATAATTGA
>JARQZK010003707.1:57500-122500 GCA_030704885.1 Cynegetis impunctata | reverse complement strand
CTGGTTTAAAATTGCATTTTACCCCTCATTGGTCCTACTAAATTAGTAATATTGAATGAATTAAAAAAATCGCGGCCTGATGATTTTTTGGTAACTTGAAGAATATTTCACTTCTCACGAATACTGGCAGGTTGAATGGATAGCCATATATTCAGCAGAATTTCATCAGACGCATAGTTTTCCATTCAATTTGAAAACATACGCAATCTCGACACATCTCACTGAACTTCGTGCCATTGTTCGAAATCATTACCACGTTTTCATCTCTCTTTGTTTACGAACGTCAATATTTCCAATGAACTTTCAATAACGCAACCTGGAAAAAACGATGCATCCCTATTGACTTCCTCGTTTCCGCTGCGCATTCCCCCTTGGCATCCTGAATAATTCACAATCGAAATTGCTACACAACACATGATACTACCAAGTGCTCTCTTCTATACTGATGTTTCGTTCCATTTTCTCCGTCCAATTTTCAATTCCAGATAGAATGCGTCCGGAAGACAGGCACTATGTTGGAAATTATTTCGTCGAGAAATACACTGCTCTACAGTAGCAGTATATCTCCAATAGCGGAACTTTTGAAGAACCAACGTGATTTTTCAAGTTTTTTTAGCATCTAGTTTATCTCATATCATATGGAACGTTTACGTATAGAATTAAGAAGTCCAGAGATGATATATGCCGTGAGTATGAAGCTAAAGATGACCCCGAACATACCGTTTTCATATGCAAAAGGTGGGAAGCAGAAAGGAGGGAGCCATGGAAGAAGATAGGTGTCGCAATAAACGCAGATAATATAATAGAACATATGCTGAAAAATGAGGAAAAATGGAAGGTTGGGTACGATTATATCACACAGATCATGAAAAAAAAGGAGATAGAATATAGGAAAAAGCATGACGACTTGGATGTCACGGAAGAAGGGTAGTAGAAAAGGGCTTTGCGGAGAAGAGGTCATGGATAGATATATCTAGTTCCTTCCTGCAAAAGTCGACATGTTTGTGATCACGAGTCGAACAACTGACTTACTGAGGTGATTACCCGAGTGGTTTTTAGCAGGTATTCTGAGCAATCAGTGAGTCCTGCACTCAGTGCGTAAAAGCATTTTTCCCTCCGTCGAAAAAAAAAAAAAAAAAAGTTTATCTCATATACGGAGAAATATTGCTACCTTTTTATCCTTGAATATTAATTAATTTTTCTATGGTTATAACCGTGACGGACGTAATAACTATGTGTTATTTGAGAAGAAAATAGTTTTAGGAGAATTTTAGTTGAGTAATTATCCATTTTCGCAAGAATAACTGCGAAAACACTATTTCGTCTATTTTTTAAATCTTCAATATTATAACAGCATAAAAAATACATCCATTATGTTTCAGGTTAGTAGATCACTCAAGTGATTTGTAGATTAGTCCGAAGGTTTGATTTTCTTTAATCATCATACGTCCTTACTACTTTCTAATCACTACTTGTGTATTGTCACCTCTACTTATTATGACCACATCCACCATCTCAAGTTTGAGATGTTGATGGAGATAATTTACTCGGATATACTATATGATATAAAGCATCCATTATGCTGTATTTTGTTCTGTATTGTTCGCATAATTTCAATATTGTTTTCGTTAGTGCAGTCCAATGAAGGACAACCATAGGCTCATACAGGTTTTATCCATGAGTAGTATTGAACCACTTTATGATTGCCAAGGAGTTGAGAATACCTTCTCAGCAGCCAGTTGAGTTTTTTATTACTGTCGGACTAACTTTCGCTTTTTGATACATGAAGTTGATATGTGTTCATTTGATACTATGTAGTTCTATTCGCCATTTTTGTTAGATTCGTGAATATAGTTCACTGATTCCTGTAATTTTGCTATAGCTTCCGAAAATGTTATTATTTGTCTATGACAGCAATAGTTAGTTGTTCTGCAGATGTTCTCTTAAAAAATTTCCTGCAGAATTCGAGAGGGGAAGATCAGAGATTGAAATTGATCACCCACTGTATACGATCAATTTTTGTCGCTTTTCTGTCAAACATTGATTTGAATCATGATTCCATTGGACCATGGAGAAACAAGGCATTTCTTATCGAAATGTGTTCTATAAATCTCGTAGTAAGAAAGGTTGTTGCTAAATGACTATTAAGATACTTGAATGTTGATGAAGATATATTGAATGTTGATAAAAATATTGAAGCTCTTTGTGCTTTTTAATTTAGTTCAAACGTCGTTCTTTCACTATAACTACGATACAGAAGCTGAAGAGCAGAGCAACGAGTGAAAGCATTGTGGTTTCTAAAGACTAAGGTAACTCCTTGTTCAAAAATGGAATTCCATGATTTAAGTTTGAGTTTTCTCTAATTTGTATCATCTTTAGAATTTATGAATGTATTTCTTATTTGAATTGACTGTAGAAGTAATATTTGTATATATGAAGAGGATTTCATTCCAGTAATGGTAAAATCTGTAAAATGTTTATTGAATGCCATAGATTTTTCATTTTTTCTATTCTCATCTTGACGTTACTTAAAATTTGGCTTATATAGAAAGTTACACCTCCGTTATAATATATTTAACCTACTCAGTATGCAACTTATATAGCCAGACAAAAAAAGAAAATATATGCGCATAACAGTTATCAAATAAATTAAGAAAACTGCAAATATTTGCAATGAGAATTACATGTAAATTTCAAGTTAACTCCATATTGTACGATAAGAATTATATGTTGGTAAAATAACATTCGTTCAAGTACTGTTATACTCTGGAAGTCTGGAGAGCGGGCTGATAACGGGAATTCTAATATGAGATATTAATATAAAAATGAGAATATGCACTTTTTTTGATTGGAGATGATTGACTTAATGTAAATATCAGTTAGATTAATTGGGTGATTTCAAGATTATTCATCGATATTATCCTTTACTTTGCTAAGCAGTTTATGAGTGGCGAAGAGGATAAGCACAATAGAGAAAATTATAGCGGTTGCTATAGGAGGAAGAACGCGGTTCCTATCGTTCGACAGTTTCAACATGAAAGGGATCATTAGGACATCCCGTAATTGTGAATTAGGTCGGAGAAGTCCTATTTCAATTGTCATTCAACTTGGTATATTATTAAGATATATTCTACATGAAGACTTCATTAGTAGATTTATCTTTACTCAATTTAGTTAGTTTGCTTTGAAGCTGAAAATATCGCGGAAAGTGGAAGAGATCTTATCTTGTTCGATATAATGATCTGATCTTCAGGATATCGGCTCTAAGAGTTTATTCTAAAAACATAATTTGAACTTGAAAAATGCAAGGTCATCAATGTGGTCATTATAATCTGTAAAATTTGTTCTTTTTCATTACTTCTAACACAACTATAATACCTTCTCAAAATATTTATGAATCAAATAGAAAGCATAGAATAAATATCCAACCTATACGATACATTATATAACTCCAAAAATGAAACGCAGATATAAATTTTGTTTAATTCGTAATTATGGCCTTGTATGAACACATCAGTAAACTTAGTAACACTAGATTGAATATTTTAATTTTTCACCTTTTATATATATGACAGATCCCCATTTTTTTTTCATTGAAATAATTCATCCGTATATATTTCATAGAGATATTACAGATTACATCAAATGAAATTTTGATTAACTCAAATTCTAACCTAATTCACAAATGAAAAAAAAAGTGACACTCAGTGACCAAGGGGCTCATCATGACATTTTTTTGAACCCTAGGGTCGACCAAAGTAATCTAACGGCCAATTACATTAATCTAGGTTAATCTTAAAGCCTTTCTCACTCAATCTAACGACATCAAAAACTCCATCACAGAGTTGAATTATTATCCAGGGGCTATTCTACCCCATAGAAAGGCCGGACCATCAAATGTGAATCATTAGAAATGTCTTTTAGCTAGAGGACACATTATCGCTTTCAGAAAATATAGTGTCAACGCGCTGGTACAATTGGAGAGGAACTTCCAATAATCTACACTTTGGAGTTACTATTGAAGAGTACCACCAGCATCGAAGGTATTATAAACATTTGTAGTGCTCTTCGGTAGTTTGGCGAAGACCATGCGTGTGACAAAATCTACTTCGCCCATTGGGTACATAACATGATATTGTAGCCCCTCTAGAGATGAAGTGATATAGCAACAATATGTGTAATTAAACATAATTCAATGAAAACTCACTAAGTAACGATCGGTTTCTATGAACTCTATTCTATAAATATAGTGTAGATGTTCATTTAGTTTTTAGAAGTATTTCTGCCGAATATGATAGAATACTGGACTATACCAAGAGTCGAAAATAAGGAGAATGAGTGGTTTTTAAAGCCTTTTTATACCTGCACGATTTTTCCGGTATATTTTGGCATCTCCATCAGTTAATTCAGACCAAATGAGCTTCAATTTAGCGTCTAGGGTTGTTTTTAAAGCAGCAGAAAACTATCAAAACTAACAAATTTGAGTTGAAAACTTCGTGTTGAGTTGCGCGGAAGTACATGAGCAGAAACTGGTTGCCAACGAGGTAGAAATTAATTATTAACAATATATCTGAGATTCAGCATTCTAACTAAACGTTTTCGAACGATTTTTGTACCATTCAAACCCTCTTTAGAATGAATTAGAAGTTTGAAAATTTGTTCGTAGATGAATTTCACGTAAAACAAGTGGTCTTTGGTAGGTCTTTTTGTTGTGGGTTTAGAGAATTTTCTGACCTCCACAGCACCTCCATATTGAGGTAGAGGAACGTTTTTTTTTCGTATGTGAATAGAGTTGATGTTGAGGTACGATCCTTTTGATGATGTTAACTTTTTTCATTCACCACCGCCATTATAATGTAGATATTTTTAGAACGAAGTTCCTTATGGCAGGCTTGGAGGAAAAAGGGATTTCGCAGCGGGACCAAACTGAAAAATTTTCGAGATTAAAAGTGTGACGCAAGTAGACTGACGAAAGTAGACTGGGCTGACGAAAGTCACGCTTTTATTTAACACAAGCGAATATTGTATACCTTTCTCTTTCTCCCTCTCTCTTTCCGTTCTCTTTCTTCCCACTCCGCCACGTCAATCGCCAATGCATTATATGTACTCATTAACCCTCTCGCTCACCTTGTCTTCAGTTGAGGACAACCTACTTTGGATTTTTTCCTATGAAGTACCGCTGTCTCTTACTCCTCTGTCACATTGTCCTCAGTTGTGGACATCATATTCTTCCAAATAAATATATGTGCTGCCATCTTCAAGCTGATTAAAAAAATAATCATGCATTTGAAATATGGGATTCCGTAGGCTAACTATGACAGCAGTGTAGCGCTCTACACTTTATTTTTTTGTTGGCTATATTCGTTAGACCATGTGTTTGAAAACTGTTTGTTTACGTTCAAAATAAGTGTAGACTTGTTCCAAAGCAATTGCGTTAGGTAATTTTTTTGCATACTGTAATCAGCGATTTTTGAAAGTGTGGCGTACTAGTTTGGGGACATTGTGAACTAGCGGTAAAGGCAACATCTAGGTGAATATAGCAGCACTTTTATTTCAATTCTGATAAAGCTAAATTTAATTCACTTCAGTACTTCGAAAATGGGCGCAAAAATAATATAACTATATTTAATAAAATAAATAATAAAACATATTCATATTTTACCATCTAAAAATATTTCTGAATTTTTTTTCATCCATCAGCTCATGATGTCCTCAATTGGGGACATGTCATAGTGCCCAAACGGAGCATTTTGAAAATATGAATTTATAATCAAAAATTTTCAAAAACTCATAAGTTGCATTACAGTATATTTCAGATTTTTCGCTCCAATAGTTTTAATTCGTGACCGAGAGGGTTAATTCATGCACAAGCATCTCGAAAACGTCAGACGTGAAAAATCGAAATAATTTTATATAAGTTATATACATAAAAGAACATATTACGAAAATAATCAGATATGGCATAATGAAAATGAAAAGATAAAGCTTTACAAATTTGTTCCATAAAATAATGACCACGTATTGTAGAATTATATTCAAATATATCGCGTGGCGATTCGTTATCCTTTCGTTATATACACTCTTGCGCCTAATTTTAACATAAGTTACTTCTGGCTTTTTTAATTTTTTATTTACAATCTCGTAAGAGGTCTTAGCCCCACATTTCAATATTAATTATTTCAACTTGGATTAGCATAAATTATCACTTCTATCGTGCGCCCCGACATGGACATGTTTCGTTTTCGCAAATTGTGGTCCTTCTATATTATCCGAAGGATATGCGCACATTCACAGCTCCTTCAGAATGACTCAAGGGGTTTAGTATTTGTATGTGGAAGTGAACAAGCATTGTTAACGATATCAGGAGTAACGGTGAAACTTCGCACTATTCAAGTGAATTTTCAGAGTAATTGAAGAATTAATCATATTGGAAATTCATGAAATAACCAAACTGTCGTCCCTTTTCCATGATCCTAATAAGCGCCATCGATTTCCAACTGCTATACCATCGTATTGCCGGCGACGTAGATGTAGCTTAGGCGGTGGAATTCCAGCCGTGATAAACCAATAATCGAAATTTGAATATTACGGAGAAACGTGACCGGTCAAATAGCCTGAGGGCGTATCCGCTGATGTGACCGTTAAACGTGCATTCGAGGTTAAGGAAAGCGATATTAAATCCACCCGCAGATGATTAAATACCGTTGCGAAAATCTGATATTTTCATGAAATTCGAGATGATCACGAATGCTTACTTCCGTTGTTTTCCATTATTTCAGATTCATATCTCAATTAAAATCATACGGAGATATTTGGTTTCATGGAAATTCAATTTTCATCTTTTGAGACACGATTTGAACACAACATTATATAAACTAGGAAGATGATTTTGTATGTTTGTATTTATTTGACATCGGTGACATGTTTTGATGGTATAAAGTTTAAGACCTTATGCAAATGAAATAATATGACTAAGTATATTTAATATGTAATTACTGCAGTTTCGGATATTCGTTCATCTTTACTGAAGAGTTGTGTGAAAAATCAAATCCTCAATGTCAATAAATTTCCAGAGCTTGATACCATCTCCCCAAGATTACTAAAGTATTGCGCAGCGGTTGTTAGTATACCTCTATGTTATATTAAGTCTGACTCCAATTATAGCGAAAGTGGTTCAGTCAGTACTAGGAGTCAGAATGCAGGAATTTTGGAATTAACACATAGTTAACCCTTTCAGGGCAAGTGGTTAGCTAGGAAGACCACAGTTTGTTAGTCATGAGTAAAACTGCTCGTTGGCTATTTCAGTATACCAATGTGTTTTGTGGGTTGTCTAACATAGCAAAATTTGACGTGTTTATCGAAAACAGACCGAAATATGTCGAAGCGCGTATAAAGTGCATTTGTTTACTATAGTTGGACACTACTCAGAGGATCTGCTGAAAATGTGTGAATTTGTTATTTTTATTTATGAATGGTGGAAAAATGGCTCCAAAGTTATTTACTTATATCTTACTTATGCATTTTCATGAATATATTGAACGTAAATGTTTCCTTTCTTTAGAAATTACTAATTTTGTTGGGGTCTCCTGAAGTGACCACTGGGCACTTACGTAATCGTGTTATCTTATTTTAGTTCTGAGCAGCAAGTTTGGAGTACCTACCTACTGAATAGGGTTGCCTAATATTTGACAGTTTTTACCACAAAATCATAATCATTAAAAATCGAAGTTTGATTAGTAGAGCGCGGTTGCGTATAATAAAAAAAAACTGGGGAAATTAGACACCCCGGGAAGTTGGGAGGTTGACCATTACTACCGGAGTCATCCGGGCAATTCGGGAGGGTTGGGAACCCAATAACTGAATATTTAGAAAATCTTCATGCAGATGAGTTCTATTTTTTGTAAGAAATGTTCAGCGTGCAAAGTAGAATTGTGTTTGAAACATGACAAAAACTGTTTCATGTTATATTACGCAAAATATAGGTTATATTGTTTGGTTATATTATGTTCCTACTGGTTATGTGGAGTGACCACATCATGCAGGATAATCCTTGTGTTTTTTATCTTGAAATTTGTTTCATTTTCTTCGAGTATCTCTAATAAACCATTATCAAACCATACATAATATTTTTTCCACAAAATAATAATTTGGGCCGGAAAGGGTTAACTCGTCGCAACAGCATGGTTTTTTCAGAGAAAATCTTTGGAGCTGTTTATTAGATTGAGCAGATGCCGTTGGATGTGGTAAAAGCAATTGACGTTGTGTATAATTGAACTTTGAAGATGCGTTTGACGACCAATTATCGGATTAGATACTTTCCTTCTTGAGTAATCGGGCTTTCACAGTTGAAAGTGGTTATGCTTATAGTGATATGAAACCAGTATTGAGCAGTGTACCAAGGTCCTTGGTTCGCTCCTATTTGGACACGATATCTCAATGGGCGAAGGACTGGTAACTACTGTTACCAGTTACCACTTTCTAAGTGTGTGGTTCTTCATCTCGAAACAATGTTTAGTCGTAACGTACGGACAAATATAATGACCTTGTTGTGATAATCACTTTGGATTTATCATGGAGTAAACATTTAACAAATCAAGTGAAACAGCCAACTCAAGAGTTCTTCTTTTTCGTTCTTTTGCGAACCCAGGTTCTAATAAGGTGTTTATATAAATCATATGTCCGCTCACAATTAGAGTTTGGAAATAGTGTATGGCATGGTATTATACTGCGAGACCAGCATATGTTGAAGGGTACTCAGAGACGAACTACTAGACTTTCATATGGGCATGTAAGACCAACGTTTGAAGAAGGACTACAAACAATGAAGCTTCCTACTCTTTTGCATCGGCATGAGAGAGATGACGTAAATACAACTTTCACGGCATTACGTGATTCTACAATAAGATACCTATTCCACCCCAATGAAGATCGTCGTCTATGTGGACACGGATATAAGTTGAAGGAGAAACTTTTAGAAGCTCATCCAGGATATTTTTTCTACCTAACTGATTTTTTCATCGATGGAACAGCAGACGTTGTTACGGTATCTTACATAAATATTTTCAAGGCTCGGTTAGATACCTACATATCTTGCTGCAAGTGTGCACTAAGATTGTATTGTATTTTCCTTTTTTTCGGAATTTCATGGGTTTTAATTACCCACTGCTCTCAAGCTTTGAAATAATAATATTCACATATTTTTTATTTGATCATCTTAAGGTAGTCACAAATGACAGGTATTTGAGAATTGGAATATATGGAATTTGAATCTATCGCTTGAATGCATTATATCCACACGGGAATTATGTAGTATTGAGTGTTTATTTGAAAATATCGAGAATCATTGAGCTATATAGATCGGTCGGGTTATATGGTATATTATGATAGGCTTTATAAATTTTAAGTAATTCAAACTAAATTTTATCTTCTGAATTATTTGTATGATCTTTAAATTAGCAACTGAAGGGATGCCTTCTTTTAAAATCTCTTATAATAGTTAGGGAGACATCGATATTACTCAGTTGAAAACTACAGTTCTCCAAATTTTGTGAATTTCAAAGGTGAGATTGATAAGCGAACATTTTCTAAATCGCTGGAAAATGTTGAAACTCTTACTGTTAAGAAAGTGTCTTTTGGCCGTATAAACTTTTTTCTAACCGCCATCATTTTTATGTTGAGATGTCTTATTTTTGCGTGCTTTGAGTTGATGTAAGGGAATTGAGTTGATGTAAGGGAAGTGAACTGTAGTAGTTTCAATAATTTTCTCTAGTCGCCGAAGTTGAATGTGAGGTTTTGTGCACTTCCATAGTTCTGCTGATTGACTAAGACTTTTTTTACAGGCACAATTTTTATTTTGAAATAATAAAAAAAGGACGAAGGAAATGGAGACTGGAGAACTCGGGACGAAACGCAGACTCATTATGTCGTTCCCGTCTTTTGAGTTCATTTGCTGCCATTTCAACTCTGGAGCTCCGAATGAACGTGATAATTCAGAAAAACGAATAAAATTGACTAGAAAATATTCTACGTTTGTTTGATAGGTAGCTGGGAATCGAAACCTTTTGAACTTAATTCTCTTTCCGTCCACGAGCTGGGGTGCGTTATTCTGAAAAGTGCGACAACTATGGAATATCGATTAAATATCGACATTACCATAATAATATCAGTCGGGTGAATTATTATGGTAACTTAGAAAAATTCATTATATTATCTTTAGAGAAATATAACGAATTAGTTATTTATGTACCAAGTGCGTTATATAGATCCTAACGCCCGATGGGCGTTAGGATTTAGTAACGCACGTGGTGCATACAAGATTTAATTTTTCACGAAAAAATTATTTTATTATAATGAAAAAACCTTATGCAAATGAAATAATATGACTATATTTAATATGTAATTACTGCAGTTTCGGATAGTCGTTCATCTTTAGTTGATAAGTGAAAAAATCAAATCCTTAATGTCAATAAATTTCCAGGGCTTGATATCATCTCCCCAAGGTTAGTAAAGTATTGCGCAGCGGTTCTTAGTATACCTCTATGTTTATGTGAGTGTTTATTTGAAACTATCGATAATCATTGAGCTATATAGATCGGTCTGGTTATTCAAAATATTGATATATTACGATAGGCATTATAAATCTTCCAAATAATTTTTCTTTTCTGAATTATTTGTGTGATCTTTAAATTAGCAACTGAAGTGATGCCTTTTGAAATCTCCCATAATAGTTAGGAAAACATCGATATTACTCAGTTTAAAACAACAGTTATCCAAATTTTGTGGATTTTAAAGCTGGGATGTTATTGATGCAGAAAAAATTCAAATTATTTATTTTGAAATTTCAATTGTTTTTGAAGATCGTAGAGAAGTGCCCTTGTCTACAGCCAATTCAGATTCATTCGAAAGGCTGAAAATTTGTAAAAGGTGAATTTGTTTCCCTTCTCCCACACAGTTTTATTTCGCTGTAAAAATTTCATGGGCTTTCACAGTTATTCGAGCTCCGTGAATCTCAAAAAATAAAAATGAGTGGAAAATACGACGTTTGCTGCTGACAAGTTATTTATTTAATGTCATTCATTTGAGGTTCTTGATTGATTGTCTTATATATGGTTACAATTGCCATTTCTCAACAATTTCAGTATAATATTTTGGAGAAAAATTTCGAGCTAAACGATCCACAATACTTTTTATGGTAGGTAGTATGACTTAGACTCGCCAACGGTTTTAGAGTAGCACAGTAGAATAATTAATCTGAACGGTAACTATCTCTAGATGAATACCTTTTACAGTGAGAAGAGCAAAATCATTTTTTGCATGTAAAGGTAGTTGTACTTCACCGTAAAGGTACTGTACTAACCTCATAATAATTGATGTTCATATAAAGCTAGATTGGTGTTTAATGTTACGTTTTAGAGAATTGTATTTCTTTCAAATTGAATAAAATATTTGCCAATAATGAAGTTGGTCGCTGTATTTCTGGAGAATTTGGTGAATTTTATTTCACTTTGAATTTAGCTTCATGTATCCCATGGCAAACACATCCTCATGTTTTTCTCGAAAAAGTTAATCCTGTAACACGATATTCAGTAATCTGGAAACCAATCCGTAACAGGTTAATGACCAACCTGTTTAAATATATTGATGTATCAAAGTAATTATTAATGCATCAACTGTGAGCTAATCTACAACCATTCGCATATTGGAGGCAGCTGATATTTTTGGGTACGTATTCCAGGTAGTATCATAGATAATATTCTCATAGGTAGATGTAATTATACGTGAAAAAATGACAATAGAATGAACTATCCGTGAGCAGTCTGCATACAGAAGGTTGAAAGAGCTTTGGAATATAAAATGAATATGTCTTTCCAAATGTTGGGATTTTTTTCGAAGGGTTGAATGAATGTTAATATCATTTCGTTAGAAACTTTGCGCGACAGCTAAGCCAGATTTTATCATTGCCCAGAATTATCATTATCAAAGGTACATCCCAAGCCCGAACTTGTATCATTAGTAACAAAGACGAAAATCCCTAGAAAACAAGAAAACAAACCCTAATCGAATTTTCTTGTTCATTTCTCCAGACGCAGTATCCAATAAAAATTCTCCAGTTCCAACATTTTGAAATCCACATCCTGGGTTGCTACACCAATAAAATCATAAGTTTATATTACCGACGAAAGTTCGAGATATATCCCTGATGAAAAGAATATTTCCGTCGAAGAAGAAATGCCCGAACTTTCCTCATAGAAATTCCTTCCAATGAAAAACAACGGCTCGTACAAGCCTTCTGAAATCGTCTATTGGTAACCGTTTGGTTGGAAACTTTTTCATTGAATATTCATTCATCGATTTCGATCATCAAACTTCTCGATTCATTTTGATGATGACAATTATTTCTCACTTTGAAATCATTATAGTTTCCGGACTATATTCTTTGTAGTTGGTTTAATTTGAACTTATGTGTATTTGACAAAGTTAGAAAAATATCAATAGATTACTGATATTGTTTCTGCCTTATGTTTGTTAAACAGATTTTAACAAAATATTATGGTAGGGATTTTGAAAATTATTTACTTCAAATATGTTTTTATTTTCATTTTCAAATCTTTAATGTAGTAATTATTGACATCAATGTATGGAATAAAAATGTTCTAATTTTGTTTCCTAGTTACTTACGAAGATCCAGATGATTATCAAATAAACAATTCCACAGCATGAACAATAAATAATGAAGCTTATGCATATATATATATATATATATATATATATATATATATATACATATATAAATATATATATATATAAATATAGATATATATATATATATATATATATATATATACCTATATATATATATATATATATACATATATAAATATATATATATATATATATATATATATATATATACATATATATAAATATATATATATATATATATATATATATATATATATATATGCATTCAATCATTCAATCTGGACTGCAACCAAACATACGTGGGACAAACTTCACAATGGACTAAAAGTACATTGGCACTACACAAAAGTGGTATCAAAAAGAATAACCAAAGGTGTGTCCTTGCATTACATGCCAATGAACAATCACATTCCATAAATTGCAATTATGTAAAAATATTGGAAACGGAAAAAAATTATAAGAAACGATATGTTTTGAAAATGATACATATAAAAAAAGAAATATATAAGATTAATAAAAAACAGATGTACAAAATCTGAGCCCTATATACTCATAGCTACTAACGTATTCAAACACGCCATACCTTGATGGACCGGTGGATGAGTGACTGCGACCAAATTGTAAAACTTCAAACAGATTTATTTGACATTTGATAGATTGATGAAAAAATTATAAATTTCTTTATGTATTTTAAGATTAGGTTTATTTACGGTTTTAAGTACCTTTATGTTAGTAGTATAATGTAAATTAGAAATTAATTTTTATATATTTGGGATGACCGCTGTTTATTATTTTTGTTTTTTGTTTTGCTGGTTCATTGCCGAGCAGTATTTGTAAGCTCTCATTGGTGAGTAAACTGTTCCTTTTGTAATGTAATATGTTAATAAATATGAATATCTTGGAGATTGCCCTGAAGAAACGCAGTGTTTCGAAAGCTAGGCTATGAATAAAGAGTAAATACAATACGTGTATTATTGGCCGAGTTTCCCTAATTTTTAGATTCATATATAGTGCGACCTTCTTCGAAGTGAATTATACATATATATATATATATATATATATATATATATATATATATATATATATATATATATATATATATATATATATATATATATATATATATATATATATATATATATATATATATTATATATTCTATATATATATATATATATATATATATATATATATATATATATATATATTTATATATATATATATCAACTCAAATCGAACAAAGTTTTGGAAAGATATTCATACATATGAAGAAATACAAATAATATCCAATTCTTTTTTTACCATGATCTATTTTGAGGTATTCTTTGATGAAGAATTCCTTTTGAAATTTGGTTGAACTTTCATTCAATAAGGAGTATTATATATAAAATAAAATAATATCTGATTTATTTTCATCAGAATGCGTAACCTATTACCTACTAGTTTTGAAAGAGTTTGCGGAGTTGAATTCATTCATTGAAACAAACACTCCATAAGAATCAATTCGAAATGCTATAATTTCAATTAGATCTCACAGAGAATGGGGAATGGGCAACTTCAAAGGCCACCTTTCAGAATTTTAACCCGACCAAAGGATTTGCTTTCGAGCAATTCCTAATTTGAGAAGGAAATTCAGGAGACATTCACGCATCTACCTAAGCAAATATTCAGGCTTTCTTTCGCAAGATAAGCTCTTTCATATCACACGGTTTAATTATTTAGGGTAGAGAGGTACTATTACATGGTATCTCATTTCGATGCTTCAGTTTAGAGAAATACGCAGGGTCCGTTGTTTGTTACTGTACAAGCACTGCTCTTTCAGTTGCTTCCGATCAGAAGGACACTAATATACTTAATCTGAAAGAAAATACATTTATATTTACATACGATACTGAATTTTTGCATATCACTTGGAACAAATGAATGATATAATTGAATTGATAAAGTTACAGTATTATTTAAAAAAATACATGTCGAATTCTAACTATTACAAATATTGATTATGACAAGTTCTTCCGCTTTCCAAAGAAGTTTACAATAGATTCATCATTTCAAGTTATATCGGTAAAGCTAGTGAGAAACTGACATCCGTTTATTCACATTATAACGCACGAACTCCCCAGCCCAATATAAAAGGAAATATAAATCATAAAGCTATAAATTCCCAAAATGGTGTTCTTTGTGGTGACTGAAGTGAAATGTGCATAGGTAGAGCATAGAAATTTCAGGAAATATAATGAAATACATAGGTAGGAGTTTGAAAACAATAAAAGAGATTCTTATTATTTCAGTAATTTTTTAGACGACAATACCAAATTCAATATAAAATTTTATATTTTACGACGGATAAATTCCCATTACCAGACAATTTTATTTTTTATTATAATCGTTTCCCTTACATATAAACTGTGATCCCAAGATTCAGTATTATCTGATGAAGCCACCGTTTGGTCAAACGCTGCGTCATGGATTCATTCGAAAATTATCGTTAAAATGAAATATCTTTTTTACGGATAGGCTAACTATTGTTGCGCAAAATTGAAATTTGGGAGTTGTGAAGATTCGTTTATATTCCTGAAATATTCAAAGTTTGAGGATGTTCCTTTTATTTCATAGTTTCATCATGTAGAAGATGCGAATATTTTTGGAATAATTTGAACACTGTGAATCTCTCATCAGTTTCCGTATCATTTCTTGTTTATTTTGAATACCTTCTTCCTTTGAATAAAATTCTCTAAGGGATTGAATATATAAGAAAATTTTTCTATTAAAGAACTTGAAGATTGAATTTATATCCAAAGAAAAGAGGTTGTATATATATATATATATATATATATATATATATAGATATATATATATATATATATTATATATATATATATATATATATATATATATATATATATATATATATATATATATATATATATATATATATATATATATATATATATATGAAGTGAACTAGGACATTTATTTGAAACTAATCAAACAAACCTCCTAGCGGAGCTGGTTATACGAGTTCACGAAACATCGAAATGCCTCCATATACCTTAGAATGGTGTATGTTAGAAACATTAAGTTGTTTATCACAATCAATGGAAATGATAGACAGTCTGTTTCGCCCTTATTTGGGGCTCATCAGTATCATCTATCCATCGAAAGTGATAACCAACCAAATATTTCTAACGACGTTATATTTTCCTTCCAGTGACTATATGGCATATAAATATGACACAGAGCCACCAGTCGGAAACAAATGAACATTCGATGGATAGATGATACTGATGAGCCCCAAATAAGGGCGAAACATACTGTCTATCATTTCCATTGATTGTGATAAACAACTTAATGTTTCTAACATACACCATTCTTAGGTATATGGAGGCATTTCGATGTTTCGTGAACTCGTATAACCAGCTCCGCTAGGAGGTTTGTTTGATTAGTTTCAAATAAATGTCCTAGTTCACTTCATTTTATTGCCACGAACGTGTGTCGTTAGCACGAAGAATTCTGTTTTCTATTCAATTACTACCTGTAAAAGGAATAAAATTTGGAGCGCTTGTTACTTGCGGCGAGTGAAGTTTGAATTACATCAAATAGATGTATCAACTTTACTGTTGCTTAGCGATTATAGTAACCACCTTCGGGTGTCAGGACGTGCGAGTTCATGTTGCCGAAATGTTTTCTTCTATCTGTGGGATGTGGTTCATTTGTTTCCGACTGGTGGCTCTGTGTCATATTTATATGCCATATAGTCACTGGAAGGAAAATATAACGTCGTTAGAAATATTTGGTTGGTTATCACTTTCGATGGATAGATGATACTGATGAGCCCCAAATAAGGGCGAAACAGACTGTCTATCATTTCCATTGATTGTGATAAACAACTTAATGTTTCTAACATACACCATTCTAAGGTATATGGAGGCATTTCGATGTTTCGTGAACTCGTATAACCAGCTCCGCTAGGAGGTTTGTTTGATTAGTTTCAAATAAATGTCCTAGTTCACTTCATTTTATTGCCACGAACGTGTGTCGTTAGCACGAAGAATTCTGTTTTCTATATATATATATATATATATATATATATATATATATATATATATATATATATATATATATATATATATATATATATATATATATATATATATATATATATATTTATATATATATATATATATATATATATATATATATATAAAGGGTCGCTGATATGTATGGAAACTATCGATTATTTACTAACGTAAGATAGCTAGCAAAAAAAGTTAGCATACAAAAGTTATAGGGTTTTTTAAAATCTATCACACTAAAAGAAAATTAAGTATACAGGATCAGTCAAAAAGTACTGAAGAAATAAAATTGCTTTTTATTTAATAGAACACCCTATATATTATACCATATTTCAATTCTGCTTAAAATTCTGAACAAAATTTACATAGCACATCATTTCCTAAATTCAACCGTTTTCGAGATATCGAATTTTGACAATAACCTTTTACTACTCTCTAATTCATTGAAAAAAAGCACGAAATGATGGATATTAATTATGGAAGACACACAAAGTGGAGTATGTGGATATGATTACAATTTAATTATATTTTTTCACGAAATAAAAGAGCATAATTGATCAGGGCTGATAAAAATGCAGGAAACAAGTTGTAATAAATAACAAATTCTATTTAATAAGGTGCTCAAACTGATTACCATTTCCCTCCTGACAGTAATGAACTGGCTGAACAAAGTTTTGTAGTGAATTTAAAATCATGTGAGGAGGAATGGTAGAAATTTCATGCCTTATTCTTTATTTCAACTCAGATATTTATAGGCCTATTTTTGTAGACTACATTTACTGTCTGGAGGTAAATGGTAAACACTTTGAGCACCTTATCAAATCGAATTTGTTGTTTATTACAACTTTTTTCCTGCATTTTTATCAGCCCTGAACAATTATGCTTTTTCATTTCGTGTAAAAATATAATTAAATTGTAATCATATCCACATACTTCACTTTGTGTGACTTGCATAATGAATATCCATATTCTCGTGCTTTTTCTTTAATAAATTAGAGTAGTAAGAGGTTATTTTCAAAATTCGATATCTCGAAAACGGTTGAATTTAGGAAATGATGTGCTCCATAAATTTTGTTCAAAATTTTGAGCAAAATTGAAATATGATATAATATATAGGGTGTTCTATTAAAGAAAAAGCAATTTTATTTCTTCAGAACTTTTTGACTGACCCTGTATACTTCATTTTTATTTAGTGTGATAGATTTTGAAAAACCCTATAATTTTTGTATCTTAACATTCTTCGCTAGCTATCTTACTTTAGTGAATAATCGATCGTATATATATATATATATATATATATATATATATATATATATATATATATATATATATATATATATATATATATATATATATATGAAATATAAGATGTAAAAACAAATTTAATTCGGTGACATTTGAATTGCATTTTTTCAAACTCATTTGATTTCGACAGAAATAACACCCTAGAATATAAAATATTAAATTTACTCATTATATTGATGAAATCAATATAATGTCAGGAGGTTATAACTCTGTTGGGTTTAAGGTACATCGCGACGTGGAAACGAAACTTTAATTCAATTAGTTCAGGAAGAGGCATTTCGCTAGAATGCCAAAACTTCTGCCACGCAAACTCGTAGTCGGGTATCATAGCTGATGTAAACGGATACAAGGTAACTATCCGGATTGTCCAATTTGGGGGTGTTGTTAGGCCCAAGTTTTAAGGAGATAAAGCTACCCAGGCAATTATAAGAGATGCTTATTCGCCTTTATGTGAGTTTGATCGGCAAGTTTGCAGTCAGAAAGTTAATTGTTTACACTATAGAACTATCGATGTGGGCATTATTAATGGATTATGGATTTCGGAATCACTCGTAGAGCAGCAATAATACGCATGAAATCAGTTATAGAATTTTCTATTGAATAATCAGATTGATCGTTCGATGCACTCTTCTTTGCAATCAGAGAATGACATTAAGGAAGGAGCGCGTGAGAAGTAGAGCTCCAACAATAAAGTCACTGTTTTTCATCAGAATTTTTATTCTCCTGCGTCAGTTAAGGAGAGCTATTACGGCAAGGAAATCCTTAAAACACACGAATAAATATGAGATTTTGACATTAAAACATCGACGGTTTAGGAAAATAGTTTTAATCACTAAAAGGCAATAATTTTTAATCGACTCTTTCCACGTTAATAATTTATACTCTGGGAATCATTCTGAAGGAGCAGCAAAGATCTGTGTAAAGGTCTGAAAAACCCCAAAAATGAGGAAAAAATATGAAATCCTTGCTTGAAAATAGAGGCTGTTAGGAAAAAAAATTAACACGTACAAAATTTTCAAATTTCCATTTCAATTTGATAGGGTTTGAGAATGCAAAAAAATACTGTAAAAACTGTCCATAATATATCCAAAAAGCCCTAGAAGTTCAGATTTCGTATAAGTTATTCATTTATAATTTTCCAATAATTTTCAAAAATCCGCCTTTTCGAAACTTTGGAGTTCAATTCAAAATTTATATATATATATATATATATATATATATAAATATAAATATATATATATATATATATATATATATATATATATATATATATATATATATATATATATATATATATATATATATATATATATATATATATATATATATATATATATATATATATATATATATTTTGTTGAAATTTTTCAGTCAATTCTCCCAATTGAGATTCATAACAATACATGAAAGTAACTTTTTAGTCAATAAATAGATATTTTGAGGAACGGTCCAAGCATCATTTTTATCAATTTTTTATGTTAAAAATTTTGTTCTGAATATAATTCATAATTTTCTTATGCCTTTGCAAGAATATAATGCATTAGTTCATGAAACCGTTCACGAACAAATTTTGTTTTCGCAGTAGTTTAAGGCAATTGTTCAAACAAATCAAAAATTTAAACTCATAATTTCAAAAATTTCCCAATTTTCTCGATATTCTAGGTGGTACCCATTCCACAAAACTTATGACACGCTGTAAGAGTACTGGTTCAGTGAAATAAACCCAATTATTTTCTTCAGCCAAATTGGGCCGGATAAACAGAAAAATGAACATGATTTTGGACGACGTAATAGGTACTTGAATAAAATACACCGAACAACCGTGGCGTAGATATTTGTCCAGAACGAATTTCCATCTTCTTCAACCAATTTGTCTGGTAACTCTCCTATGTTCCGCTCATATTTTCTATGAGTATATCATTAAAATTCGTTCGTTTATCCAATTTGAGATTACTCCGAGTAATATCATCCGTTCGAGAATACACCATCAATTTTCGTTTTGCGAAATTATATTTCATAAATTCCGATAAATTCGGACACAATATGAACCTAAGAATTAATTATGAGATAAATTGCATTAACCTGTTCATAATACTTTATATATTATACATAATGACGTATGTCTATTCGTAGAAGAATTTTGAGTGACTTTATAGGAGCAATATGAATAATTTTGATAACTTTTTCATTTGTTTAATTTATACTTATTAGAAATGAAATATCAGGATATTATTGAGAAGAAAACTAATGATGAAATAATATGCAAAATGGTGAATGCGCTGGATCGAGTATTCTACTGAACTCGTTAACACGCTTTTATTAGATATTAGTATGCATGTATCTATGTAACGGAATCTGTTAACGTGATTTCCACGCCGTTCAAAAGGTTGTATTGATCCGAAACTATGCACACTTATCAAGGACCTATGAAAATGCAACGATTTAAATAGTTGCCCCCATTATCCTGATTATTACGTTCAGGATTCCAATTCCGATACTTGGTAGTGTTTTTGTGCCAAGTATGCGTTCAAATATATTTTAAAACTATAAAAGTCAAGATAAATGATAGTTGAAAAATATAAAACACGGTTTCGTGCTCAGCAGATTTGAAAAATAGAAAATGAATAATAGTTTAAAAGAACTAAAAAATACGCTTTAGTAGATAACAGAACTGAAAAGTAGAAGATTAATTATGGTTCAAAAAAACTGAAAACCACGCTTTGATGAAAAAAGCGAGTTAAACAGTAGAAAATAATTTTCAATAAATTTAAACTGAGAATAGTGTAATTCATAAAATGATTTCTTTTATTACAGAAAACCTTAGGAAGCTTTTCAAAGTATTACCATATTTAGCCTTCTTTTACGAATATCTGTCATTGAAATATTATAAAATTTTTTTATTATTCACACTATTCTTAACTTAATAGTATTCAACATTATTTTCCAGTTTCAGTTCGCTTTTCTATCGAAGCGTGTTCTTTAGTTTTTCAAATGATGTTTTATTCCAGAACAGCATTGCCGATATAATTGCTTCACTGGGATGATCTATATATTTTGAAAAAAGCGGTGGAATAGGTTTCTATTATTAGAAAATATCATTGTACAGATACTATACGATGTTCACCTTTTTCTTCACTTCCTACATTCACAACGAACTTTTTTTTCATGGTTTCAGGACGTTGTTTCTTTTGATCGCGATTCACATCAGCGTGTTTGTGCGCTTTCTTCATTTCGGAAAAAAATATTATTAATCGATATCAGAAAACGACTTAAATCAGGTATAAATGCATAACCTATCACTCATGAACATGAAATCTAATTTTCTGAATATCTTCTCAATTTGCTCTCCCACTAAAATAAAATAGGACCGTTGTCTCCATCACTAAGGCCCTTTTGTTCACTAATCTTTGTTTTTTTTACATACGGATTTTAAATCTGTCAATTTTGGGACGTTGTGTATATGACAAAAACCTTCAAAACTCAAAACAATCATAAAACCTCTACATTAACATGGTGGTGGTTGAGGAAGTGAATTTAAACCACGAAAAATCTCTTCTACCCCTCACTACCTTACGTACTCAATCCACGTACGAATTTTCAACGTTTTAATGGAATTTGTAAGTGCTGTTGAGGTGCGCAAATACCTCAAAAACCAAGAAAGAATAAGACTGCTCTACTTAACATGGCGGCAGCTAGGGGGAAATGAAGTTGGCCAATCACAAAAGTGACATCCAACTTTACCTTTTAGAAATCTATCCACAGCACAAGAAACCATTAAATTCTCACTTATTTTATTTAGAAAACTCCTCGCCCCCCATTCGGAGTGGTAAAAATGAAAATAGAAATACTTTATATTTTTGTGTTGTACTTATTCAAATATGTAATTGATACACTATTGATAAAATTATTAGATTTACATCACATTGTAATATGATAACAGTCGTGATATAATTAGACTTAAACGTTAATAACGTAACGTAACTTCTGCAATGACAATCACAAAATAGTCATAATTTTAATGGGAAGGATGTTCTTGATGGATTGACAGCAAATTATCAATATTTGGCTTCAGTTTTGTTAGAAATAACCGCATATCTGCTCCTTTTTTTTTGATAAAAAGTTGGTAACGGCACTAAAACTTCTTTCGACACGATATGACGAGGGAAACGCTATCATAAGCTTTTTCGCAGTTCCCAAAGTCCAGTATATTTTTCGAGTATTTCTGCCTGCAGCCAAAATGTTTGATACTATTTATTAAATTTTACCTTCAGCACTATTAGTGCTAAGCTCGAGTAGCTTCTCTTGTAATATAACATTCTCCGCTTCCGTTTCATCAAATGGATTTATGATCCATGGTGGTATTTCTATCGTCAAAATATCTTCAAAAGTGATTCTGCAGTCATCATGCAGGGCAATTGAATGTTGAACGTATGTCTGAATATTTTCATCAAGGCATTCTACCTGCGACAAAGTACTTACTTTTTCCGATACTGGCAAACACTATCATCGATTCACTTTGCTTTACTTTTCTTCTCGAAATTCAGGAAACAAAAGAGTAACTTTCAGCATAGGCATTCGTATTCATATTGGCAAAGAATCAAACAACTTCATGCAAGATTTGAAGCAAGATAGGTGAAGTCAAGCCAACATTTTAGTTCTTCAATATCGAAACCAGATAAATTTTCGTGGACCCCGCTTACGAATCGTAAACCCCCATTATTTTGTCACGCCAACGTAGACCATCCTCGAGTCTCCCGTGGACCCCTGGGGGTCCACCTGGACCACTTTGGGAATCAATGGTATAAACGAAGGTGAGGTACTACCGCAACTCATTGTTGACTTTTGATACACAGCAATAACTTATAACTATCAGAGAAAATACGACTACTAAGATAACTCCATAAAATCTAAGACAATATTTGAATTTCAAACATTTCACTCGACAGTATATTATTCAACGAGCACAAAATGATTGCTATTTTTCATGAGGGTGAAGTTTGCGACACGAGCCGCGGGTGAGTGTCGCAATTCACTCGAGTGAAAAATTGTAATTTTGTGCGAGTAGAATGAGTATTCTACTTGCACTCTACTAGTATAGTTACTTTGTCCAAGACTTCTTCGAAAAAATCAGTAATAATCTGCATTTTCAACAATAAAAATGGTTATCAAAAGCGTTGACATAACATTTTCTGTGTTCACTGAGAACTGCATACTCACGTCATCGATTCCATTCTTTTCTTTTTCTCTGATAAAAATGAAATTATAGATAATTTTGCATTTATTTATTTATATTGATATTAATAACAATAATTATTGAAAATAAACGAAGGCATTGAATTGATAGATAAATCAATGTTTTAAAATCTAACAATAATAATATCATAACAATATAAATGATGTTCTCTAGTTTAGATATACGTCCTAAGTGTGACGTCATGTAGTGATGGAAGCACATGTATAATGAATGTTTTATAGTACAGTCGTGGACAAAGATTAATAATCTTCGAATTTATTATTTTCAAAATTGAGCGATGAACATGAAACTTAGAACAAACCATTTTTCAATTCGAGGTTATGACAGTTTAGCGACAAAACTACGGGAGTACGAAAATGTGCGCTTATATGATGTTACTTCTGTATAGCCATCATTTCCGTGAAACAATCAATCATCAAACTGAAGTTACAAATTGTGAGAACTGCAAAAACTCTTTGGAAGGACGGTCACGTATTTAAATAATGTAAAACTCATTTGCCGCAAGTTTTAGGTACGGCACGAAAACCATAATAGGTTCAGTCAGTTACCGAAATGACATACCAATTTTCCTAACCAAGTTTATCAATTTCCTTTATGGAAAATGCATTTCGAAATGAGCTCCCTGTTTTTTACGACCTAAAGAAACTATTTCAACGGGCGTGCTCCAAATCGTGATTATCAGGATGTTTGGAAGCTTGGGAAACTTGGAGTTCTTTCGTAAGTGGAAACTTGAAGCCTTGTTCCACACAGAGACGAGAACCGTTTTTCGATGAAAACATTTTGCAGTGTCTAGTCACTCAGATAAGTTTTGAAGACTTTATTCATGTTTATCATTTGGTCCACTATTTTTATTATTGTACAACAACAAGAAAACATTTCAGACGAATTCTGCGAAGTAGAGGAATAGTTTCATTTTAACTTGTTATGCCAAGAGCACACGTAGGAAGCATAAACTCACTAAATAATATAATTTCATGAAAAAGCCTATAATTCTCTTGAATCTCAATTGCTAACAAAAATAAATTCGTGTGAAAATTTATCTATGAAAACAATATTCACTTGGCAGTGAAGTAGTACACTGTTGAAGATAGTAGGAACTCTGTCGTTATGCAATCTGATTTGCTGCCTATTTGAAAATGTAATTTTGTCCACGATCGTTCAAATATATTTTGCATATAATTGCAATTCACAAAATTTTAAGAAGTTGTCAAAACAATGCTTGGTTGTTATGACAATATATAAAAGTTAGATATAAAATTTCCTGTAATTGTGAAAAACATTTGAAATATTAATATAATTATAAATTTCGAGAATCTTGAAAATATGTTCCATATTCGTGTTTGAGGAAATGTCGTTTCTGTATACCTTTATTAATTTTTTTCCTTCAAGAACGCCAAACATTCAATGAAAGTGGAATTGATGAATTGGTCAAGTACCTAGGTACTATATAATCATTTCGAATAGATAAAACCTTTACCTATTTAAAATCCATAACGATATCTCGAGGAGCATACTCCTTTGATTTTTATCATTATTATAATTGCATGTATGATGCGGCGTTTCGCCACGATGTAGCTTCATTAGATAGAACCGAATATAAAATCATCGGATCTCCATTTACTTTAATTTTAATACCTAAAAAAAAAGATTATCACAAGTAACTAAATAATTGGATGATGGATAGGTACTCCACGACAGAAATTGTACAAACTACAAGTACTAAAAAATGGTTATATTCAATAAGGGGGAATGGTTTGAAACTATTTCTTCATACGCTAAGTTATCAGAATTCTCATACCTTAATTTCTAGGGCTTAACAGAGGCTGATATGTAAAATAAGGAAATTTGTATTGAATTTGTGATTCCCATCTCATGAATGATTGGAATAATAATTATAATCTCTCTTAATGTTTTCAAAAGAACGCTTTGATTCTCCTTCCGAATTTTCTATTCTTCAGATATATATATATATATATATATATATATATATATATATATATATATATATATATATATATATATATATATATATATATATATATATATATATAATATATATATATATATATATATATATATATATATATATATATTATATATATATATAGATATATAATATATTATATAATTATATATATATAATATATATATATATATATATATATATATATATATATATGTATAAATATACATTCGAATTGTTGTTGCCTGTGAACTATTTCTAATCTTTTGATAATTATTAGCAATAACAGGCTTGTTGAATCTCAAAAAACTCGATTTTATTAAAAAGTTGACGTTTCGCCACGACATTCGTGGCTTTATCAAAACTTTTGAAAAAATTGAAATTTCTTTGACATTTATTGATTTGAAAAAATTTGAATAGAAAAAGGCTACTATGTCTCACTAAAATTTTTTTCAGCTGTGGCCGTTCTTTGTTATTTATTACGTGCTATTCAGTCCAATATTAACATTCAAATCTGTTATTATTGGATGGTAAGGGAAGCCACAGAAACCTTTACCCACGTAATGTTCGAAATAGGTTCAAATTATTTTGATTTTGAAAAGTCAAAGAATAGGGTACTATTTATCTTGTTTTCAAAAATTTCTCATATATATCAACAGACCTGTCTGTTGATATTGGACTAAATAGCACGTAATTAATAACTGAAGACGGCCACAGCCGTGATGAGAAATTTTTGAAAACAAGATAAATAGTACCTTATTCTTTGACTTTTCAAAATCAAAATAATTTGAACCTATTTCGAACATTACGTGGGTAAAGGTTTCTGTGGTTTCCCTTACCATCCAATAATAACAGATTTGAATGTTAATATTGGACTGAATAGCACGTAATAAATAACAAAGAACGGCCACAGCCGAAAAAAATTTTAGTGAGACATAGTAGTCTTTTTCTATTCAAATTTTTTCAAATCAATAAATGTCAAAGAAATTTCAATTTTTTCAAAAGTTTTGATAAAGCCACGAATGTCGTGGCGAAACGTCAACTTTTTAATAAAATCGAGTTTTTTGAGATTCAACAAGCCTGTTATTGCTAATAATTATCAAAAGATTTTATATATACATATATATATATATATATATATATATATATATATATATATATATATATATATATATATATATATATATATATATATATATATATATAGGTATATATACCTAATGTGGTTATGTATTTTAGCGTTCTTTACACGACAACGGGCGGAATTTTGAAGCAATAGGGTTGAAAGTTCGTAAAGAGGTAGTTATGCATGATATCTTGGATAGGAATGTTTTTGGTTCGCATAAGTATATCAGTACATCAATATTTATATCTCCAACAAATATGTCTATCTGACTTTGAGGAATATTCTGCATGTAATTCTCGAGTTTTTATAAAAAATTCTGCATTTGTTGAAGGTGCTCATTAACAAGCTCGGATGGATATATTGATATTACTTATTATGCAATGAATTTGACTAATGGTGATTTTACATTATGCTAAAATTGTGTTATCCCATTCGTCATCATCAATCAATGCACAAGTTGGAATAGATTATCTTGTGAATCAGCTGTGTTAATATTCAAGTAAACATCATCAATAAAATGACTGATATTTAACCTGCTGGCAAATGTCGTAAGATATTCCATAGTACGAAATTAAAAAAAAAATTTGTGTTATCAAAGGTAATGTTTAGGCTAGACTCGACATAAATAAGAACTCCATCATCCTGATTTTTTTGCTTCCATTATAAAGTCTGTGATATTAAACTCATCGACAGATTCGACATTCAATAATATAATGGTGAGTTCCGGTAGTGGTTCTAAATCCATTGTATATTTCCTACACTACAATTTTGTAGTTTTTTTGATGTCTGATATATACCTATATATATATATATATATATATATATATATATATATATATATACAGTATGTCCACGGATGGGGTTTACAAGAGGACAAATGGACAAAAAAATGGAAGATACGAAAAAAAGTCACTCTTAATAAACGTTTCTGCTTGTCTAGAAAATACGATTCATCTTAAGAAATTTTAATTTTTGTATACAGGGTGTGTACAAACTGCAAAAATGTTATTTTGCTTAAGAGTAAGCATACCTTTTTTTCAAAGTTACAGAAAAAGTCACTCTTAATAAACGTTTCTGCTTGTCTAGAAAATACGATTCATCATAAGAAACTTAAATTTTTTCATATAGGGTGGGTACAAACTGCAAAAATGTTATTTTGCATAATAGTAAACATACCTTATTTTGAAAATTATGAAAAAAAGTTCCTCTTAATAAACGTTTCATTTGTCTAGAAAATGCGATTCATCATAAGAAACTTTAATTTTTTTCATACAGGGTGGGGACAAACTACAAAAATGTCATTTTCCCTAAGACTGAACATAACTTATTTTGAAAGTTACGAAAAAAAGTCACTCTTAATGAACGTTTTTACTTGATGAAGTAATTTTTACATAGGTAAACCTTTTAATGAATTTTTCTACTTCGATTTATTGTAGAAAACACAATCATTAAGAGTGACCTCTTTTCATAACTTTCAAAATAAGCTATGTTTACTCTCAAACAAAATAATAATTTGTAGTTTGTACCCATCCTGTATAAAAAAATTAAAGTTTCTTACGATGAATCGTATTTTTTAGACAAGCAGAAACGTATAATAGGAGTGATTTTTTTTCTTAAGTTTCAAAAAAAGGTATGTTTACTCTCAAACAAAATAATAATTTGTAGTTTGTACCCATCCTGTATAAAAACATTAAAGTTTCTTATGATGAATCGTATTTTTTAAACAAGCAGAAACGTTCATTAAGAGTGACTTTTTTTTTAACTTTCAATTTTTAGTCCATTTGTCCTCTTGTAGTAAACCCCATGCGTGGACATACTGTATAGATATATATATATATATATATATATATATATATATATATATATATATATATATATATATATATATATATAGATATATATATATAGATATATATATATATATATATATATATATATATATATATATATAATGAATAAAGTATAAACTATAAAATAAAAACACTGTTGTACAATGTTCAGAGAAGCCAGTGGTATAAAATTCAATCACTTCCTGGATTTCAACAAAACCAAATTGTTACATTCAGGTAACAAGGGTAAACGTCTTGACCTTCTCGAAATTCTGGAAATAAGTTCCGCCCATAATAGTCAATTACCCCTTGTAAACGAACAAATTGATTTTCAGGTATCACCTTTGCTTTTGTCTGTTTTATAAATTACGATGCAATACTCTCCTGTAGTCAGTCTTGATAATGAGTTCATAGCTCGAAACATGTCGACTTTTTATTACTGCTAAATACAGTATCTAAATATTTTTTATATTGTGAAACATAAGCCAAGTGTTTTTTATTTTAAAGTTTATACTTTATTCCTTATGATGTTTCACCAAGTGATGTTCGAGAATTCAATCTCAGTTATATATATATATATATATATATATATATATATATATATATATATATATATATATATATATATATATATATATATATATATATATATATATATATATAGAGTGGCCACTATTTTAATAGGATTGTATTGGTAACTTTTAAACCATAAGAATTAGAAGGTCGGTCAAATGGAGAAAAAGTTGCATTCATAGAAGCATTGTCAAGCAGTTCAAACAAATCGAGATTATCAGGGCCGGTTATTGAGATATCATAAGAAAAGTAAATTCTGTCATTTTGATTTTTCTTTTTTCCCACTTTATTTCGAATATTATCAAAATATGTTACAGGAATTTTTTATTCCACAGTAACTTATCCTCAATTTGACGTAATCAGATTTCGTTTCCAACGTTTCGTACGCTCTGGGCCACCTTCAACCTCATTTTTTTCAATACGGACCTGCATATTTTATGACACTTTTCGAAATAACTTTTAACGCTGAATATAACGACATATCATACAATGTCATTCGAAGTTGATTTTCAGGTGATTTTGATCTTTATCCAAATTTCTTTGGGTCGGATCTGTATTACATTGACCTTCAGTTTAATTAACAACATGCAATACTTTTCGATAAGAAAATCAACTTACTCATCATAAACTGAATGGAACGTAACAGAATCAAACAAAGCAAGAAACAAGTAATATTTATTTACAAATTTCAAGAGGTGAAAAACCTAATTCATAATAATAATTAAACAAAACTATCATTTATTGAAAGACAAATTAAATGATTATTATAAAGTAAATGATGAACATTAATGAAGTAAGTGTTCGAAATGTCCACCATTTTGTAAAATGCACTTTGCGGTTCTGGAACCCATACTTCCTATACATTTGCTTATTTCGTCTCCTTGAATAACTTCTAATACATTCTCAATCTTCTCGCGAAGAATCTCTATTGTCGGGTTCGGAGTATCATAAATTTTATTTTTCAGATATCCCCACAAATAAAAATCCAGCGGATTCAAATCCGGAGATCTGGCAGGCCATGCTACGGGACCTCTTGTTCCAATCCATGAATCGGGAAAAGTTCGATTCAGATAGTCTGTGACTATGCTTGAGTTGTGTGGACCACATCCGTCTTGTTGGAACCATGGACTATTACACCGATACCGTATAGGAAGATCATCCAACATTTCTTCTATAATTTCTACATATTTTGCTCCGGTTAGATTGCCGTCAATAAAATAGGGTCCCAGTAATTTATTATTCAACAAACCACACCATATGTTCAAAGAAAAACGATATTGATGTCTAACTTCATGAATTAAGTGAGGATTTTCTGTGGCATAAAAATGTTTGTTCCTTCGATTGAACATGCCAGAATTTGTGAATGTCGTTTCGTCTCCCCAAATGATATTGTGCGCAAAATTGTTGTTATTCCGCACCTTCCGTTGAAACCAATTACAGAACTGCGACCTTCTCTCAGGATCATTGCGATATAGTTTTTGCACGGCTTGGTATTTATAGTCATGGTATCCGTGTCTCTTGAGTATTTTATTAACAGCACTTTTTGATAAATTGCATTCATTGGCCATAGTTCTCGATCCTATTCCTGGATTCATTCGAATTTGGGCCAGAACATTGATGTCATTGATAGGCTCGTTTCGTCGTACATAAGGACCTCTAGGTTTGATGAATGAATTATGTGCAAGTAACCTTGTAGATAAACGTCAAAACATTTTAATATTTGGTGTTGTTTTTTCAGGATATAATTCACCATACCTTTGTTGTGCTTTGAACGAATTCCTATCTAGTTTTATGTACACTTCGTATATATCTCTCTTCTCTTCATTTGTGTATCTTACCATATCGAATAAGTAAAATTGAAATTACTCAGAAAAGTATTTGATGACAAGTTCTTGTGAGACAATAATAAACGAAGTGACAAATAATATGACATTGCTTGTTATGTCCTTTTTTATCCACGGTCTACTACTTGAAAATAATACATTCAATAAATGTAGAGTTGCGTGTATGTAAGAAAAAACAAGTCTATCAACGATATCAATGTTCTGACCAAAATTCAATTGAATGCAGAAAAAAAAATTGAGAACAATTGTGGCCAGTGAATGCAATTTATCAAAAACCGCTGTTAATAAAATAGTCAAGAGACGCGAATGCAGTGATTTTAAATTTGAATACCAAGCCTTGTTTCAACGGAACAAATGATAAATCCAACAATAGTGATTCCTCGCGAGAAGATTGAGAATTTATTGGAAGGTATTCAAGGAGACGAAATAAGCAAATGTATAAGAAGTATGGGTTCCAGAACCGCAAAGTGCATTTTACAAAATGGTGGACATTTCGAACACTTACTTCATTAATGTTCATCGTTTACTTTCGAATAATCATTTAATTTGTCTTTCAATGAATGATAGTTCCGTTTAATTATTATGAATTAGGTTTTTCACCTCTTGAAATTTGTAAATAATTATTACTTGTTGCTTGCTTTGATTTTGTAACGTTCCATTCAGTTTAAGATGAGTAAGTTGATTTTCTTATCGAAATGTATTGCATGTTGTTAATTAAACTGAAGGTAAATGTAATACAGATCCGACCCGAAGAAATTTGGATAAGGATTAAAATCACCTGAAAATCACCTTTGAATGACATTGTACGATATGTCGTTGAATTCAGCGTTAAGAGTTATTTCGAAAAGTGTCATAAAATATGCAGGTCCGTATTGAAAAAAATTAGGTTTAGGGTGGCCCAGATCGTACGAAACGTTGGATACGAAATCTGATTACGTCAAATTGAGGATAATTTACTGTCAAATAAAAAACTCCTGTGACATTTTTTGATGATATTCGAAATAAAGTGGGAAAAAAAGAAAAATCAAAATGACAGAATTTACTTTTCTTATGATATCTCAATAACCGGCACTGATAATCTCGATTTGTTTGAACTGCTTGACAATGCTTCTATGAATGCAACTTTTTCTCCATTTGACCGACCTTCTAATTCTTATGGTTTAAAAGTTACCAATACAATCCCATTAAAAAAGTGGCCACTCTGTATATATATATATATATATATATATATATATATATATATATATATATATATATATATATATATATATCTATATATATATATATATTAATTTTTTTTCCGGTTAATTTTGAAATCTCCAGAGGCCCACATTACACCAATTGAGCTGGAATTGAACCTTTGCGATTCGTCTTGAGGCAGAGGTGAACTATCAAATTTTAGGAAAATTCAGTGAAACATTCTCCAAACTAGTGGAAAGGTAGTGTCAGGTACGGAATGTATTAATTTATTATGAACTACATATCATATGATTGGATATGAAACCGAATTCTGTTGAAGGTGACATTTTTCGGGCTTTCTTCGATACTATGGTAAATTAAGACATTATATATTTCAATTGATTTCTAGTCTGAATACAAAAATAGCTTTCAGAACACAAGACAAATTGTTGAATATTTTTTCGAATATCAATTGCAAGAAAAATAAATTTCAGTCAGGAGTTTATTAGTTGATTGTTTTCGAAGGCAACGCATTTACAGTGGATACTCTGCTGTTCAAGTTGGAGAGGATGGGTATTCGTGGAGTACCCCTAAATTGGATAAGGTCTTATCTGACTGGAAGGTCGCAGACGGTGAGAATTTCGGAGAGGGGTTCGCAATTTTTGTCTCACAGGGAGTGGTTGCACTCTGGAGTGCCTCAAGGTAGTACACTGGGTCCGATTCTGTTTATATTGTTGGTAAACGATTTAGTGGAGTTTTTAGAAGATAGTGGGGTGGTTACGCTCTACGCGGACGATAGTTCTGTGCTTATATCTGCTGCAAGTATAAATGACCTATCTTTGCTCTCAAATAATTGCATCAGCAAGATGAATGAATATTGCTCGATAAATGGCCTTATTCTCAATGAGAATAAAACAACTCTGTTAATGTTTACTCCAAATGGCACAAATAGGTGCCTCAGTCCATTGGTTAGATTGCCAGGTGCTGAGTCTCTGGGTCTGTCTGATGAAGTGAAGTTTTTGGGTGTTACGATGGATGATCATTTAAACTGGAAAAATCATGTAGCGGTATTGAGCGGTAAACTCTCTTCGTTAAATTTTGCAATAAGGCAACTTAAGAACTATTGTGACCTGAATATCTTAAAGATGTATTATTATGCTTCAGTCAACTCGGCGCTGGAATATGGTATACTTTGTTGGGGAAATAGTACCAATGCGAATTATGTTTTTAAAATTCAAAAGAGAATTGTTCGTTCAATTTTTGGTCTCACTAGATTAACGTCATGTCGTAATTTTTATAAGAGTAATTTTTTAACTGTACCCTGTATGTTTATTTATGCTTGTGTGATCTATATTGAAAGAAATTTATCTTCTTTGGTTAGCTGTAGTGATGTGAATCAATATAGTACAAGGAGGTCTACCTCGCAGTTGCTTCATGTACCTTTTACACGTTTAACTCAAGTACAAGGGAGCTGCAATGTATTGGGTATAAAAATATTTAACCACCTATCCCACAGAATTAGAAAAATCGATAATCTTAGGCCTTTCAAATCAGCTGTTAGATCACTACTTTTAGATAGAGTATTTTATTCCGTTGACGAATATTTTACAGAAGTATTAATGTGATTTTGTGATGTTCTTTTGTTAGTATTTGTAATGATATGTATACTATTTCATTGTAAATACCTGTACAGTGTCACATTGGTATGTGCAATTTTTCTGTTGACACTTTCCCATATTACTTTTATGTAATCAGAGGAAATAAAACTTATTATTATTATTATTATTATTATATGTAAATGAAATAATTATAGTAATAAAACACTTCCCTAAAAATAACAAATTAAAAAACTTTTTATTTTTCGACTAGTTCACTCTATTAGTGAACATTGTTAAGAACTAATAAGAATAGATATTTCAAACAAATTGAACTTATATATGGTTGATTGCTTTCTATTGTAGATATCCGTGAGATACAGATTGCCTGTTTTTTAAATGTTTTTTTTAGTCCTGTTTCTAAACATGGAGACTAAAAGAAAAGAAGTTTAAGTTCCATGAAATGTATATTCTGTTAATTCTTGACAATGATGTCAAAAAAATGAAATAAAAGTTTTTTAGTTAGAACATTCGAAATCCTGTATTAATCGATAAAGAAAAATTAATATATCAAATCAATGCATAAATACAAACCACCAATTTCACAGCGCTTTAACTGGTTAGGGGGTTGACCCTCCAAATGACAAATAAATCTTGTTCACACCACAGAAGGCGCAATTTTATGACAATATGATTTGTCTTCGAAAAAGATTAAAATTTATAGACACACCAGAGTAGTTTTTGGTACATCCTCAAGTCCATTTTTACTGGCAGCTACACTCTCTTATCATTTGAGGAAAGCACCGGGAAACTTGAAAGAAACAGCCTCAAAATTAATGAACTCTTTTTATGTTGACAACTGTGTTACTAGTGTGAATAATGTAGAAGAACTTTCGACATTTATTGAAGAATCTAAAATTCTGATGTCATCTGCAGGATTTGATTTGAGGGGTTGGGTTTACAATAGCCCTAAGTTTTTTGCTGAGAATGATGAAGAATTGCCCACTGAAGGAAATATAACTTCAGTATTAGAATTACAATGGGATTTCGGAAGGGATACATTGTGTTGTGATATAAATGTTGTGAATGAAATAGTAAAGATTCCAACAACAAAAAGAGTTTTGTTATCAGCAGCACAACGTATCTTTGATCCAATTGGTTTCACTTGTCCTGTACCACTCATTCCCAAATTATTATTACAAGAAACATGGAAGTTGAAAATCAATTGGGATTCTAAATTGCCAAAAGAAGTCATTGAAAGTTTTGAGAAATAGTTGAAACAAATACATTTATTGCAGTTATGCAGTATACCTCGTGCATTATTTCGAATTAACCTATCTGAACGGAATGCAACTTTACATATTTTTTGTGATGCCAGCAAGCTGGCTTATTCTGCTTGTATTTTTATTCGAATTGAAGAAAATGAGCTAATTTTCAGTTACCTACTACAAACTAAATCGAGAATTAGCCCTATAAAAGATATAACTTTGCCAAGATTGGAACTATTAGCAGCAGCAGTAGGATGGAGACTGTATCAGTTCATAATACAAGTGGATTATTTCCGTACTTTGGAAACATATTTTTGGACTGATTCAAAAGTTGTTTTAACGTGGATCAGAACGAAATCAAGTTGGAGCACTTTTGTTATGAATCGGGTGATAGAAATACGCACTAAGACAAATATTAATGATTGGCATCATGTACCTGGCGATATTAATCCTGCTGACCTTCCATCACGTGGATGTAGTTGTAAACGTCTGTTGGAATTGAGATGGTGGGAGGGACCCGGTTGGCTCAATAAGAGTAAAGAATTCTGGCCATCGTTGTCTGAAGAGTTCTCAGAGGAAAAGGCATTCGATGAGTCTAGGAGAAATACAATTTCTAATCTAGTTAGCCAAGGGGATTTCACTTCTGTTACATTTACTTATTTTTCAAAATACTCAAGAATAATCAGAATGATCGCATGGATGTATCGTTTTTCTGACAGGTGTCGTGGAAGGAAAATACATGAGAATGAGTTGACTGATGAAGAAGTGGATAGAGCAGAACTATGTGTGATGAAAATTATACAGAGTGAGAGCTTTGGTGGTACATCACCAGTAGACATTTCAAACATTAATATTTTCAAGGATGAATGTGGTTTGATAAGGGTCAAAACAAAACTTGTTCTTGCAGAAGATGCACATTCTTTCAAATTTCCAATCATATTGCCCTACAAACACGTTATCGTGAGGAGATTAGTAGAGGAAAAACATAACTTTACATATCATGCGGGAGTGCAAACACTCTTGAAAATACTTCGTGAGAGATTTTGGATAATAAAAGCAAGAAGATTGGTGAGAGAAGTCATTTCAAGGTGTACGGTATGCAAGAGGTTCAAGATAAAAGCATTAGAGACGCCATTTGCCCCACTTCCAAATGATAGACTGAAAAGTTCTGCGGTATTCCAAATAACCGGTACAGATTTTGCAGGTCCATTATATTTGAAAAATGGAGAAAAGGCATGGATAGTTATTTTTACCTGTGCTGTTTATAGGGCATGCCATTTCGAGTTGGTGAAATCTCTCTCAACTGCTGCATTCCCTAAAGCTCTCAGGAGATTTATTGCCAGGAGAGGACGGGCATCAGTCATATATTCCGATAATGGTACAAGTTATGTGGGAGCAAATAATCATTTGAAGAACTTGGATTGGAACGAAATTTTGAAATACTCATCAGTTCAACGTATCACATGGAAGTTCAACGTCCCAACAGCACCTTGGTGGGGAGGATGGTGGGAGCGTATAGTGAGAATGATCGCATGGATGTATCGTTTTTTGGCAATAGGGTTGGAAATTTGTATCTAGGTAGCTGTATATGATATCTTGAATGGGATTGGTTTTGGTTCGAATTGATTGGGGGGTTGACCCCTCGGGGGAGGAAATAAACCTTCTTTACACGATAAAGGGCGTAATTTTGGAGCAATAAGATTGGAAGTTTGTGGGTAGGTAGTTTCGTATAATATATTGGATATAATTGGTTTTGGTACGAGTTAATTGGTGAGGTTGACCCCCTAGGAGAGGAAATAAATCTTGTTTACACGATAGAAGGCTCAATTTTGGGACCATAGGGTTGAAACTTTGTATGTAGGTAGTTTCGTATGATATCTTGGATAGTTATTTCGATATAAATTGGTTAAAAAGTTGACCCTCCCGAGGAGGAAATGAATATTGTTCACACGATGAAGGGCGCAATTTTTGTTTTTAGGATTGGGAACAAGAATCATAATTGAATGAATAGATTCTTTAAACTGGATACGTTTTGAACATCTGCTTTTCTAATGCAACTCACTGCGATAGAGTTTTCATTATGAAAATTTCGTATTTTTGATTTTGTGAATTATTTATTGAGAACAAATATAAGACTCCTCTACACAATTCTGACAGAACACTTTGATTGATTCATTTTATTACCCCGAGGCGAAGCTAAAGGGGTTATAGTCTCACGACAAAAAGTTGGCAACTGGCCCGATTTTAAAAATTTCAACGGCTATCGATAAAACACATATGATTTCATTAGGGAATTTGAATTCCCAATTTTTATCAACGAAGAATAAAAAAATATATCGTTTTTACCCCGAGGTGAAGCTAAATTCTCACTACAAAAAGTTGTTAAAAATTCCAACGGATATCGATAAAATACATATGATTTCATCAGAGAAGTTTTGTTCCCAATTTTTTTCCAACGAAGAATAAAATATTATAGCGTTTTATAGATGAGCATTACGACATGCACATGCGCCAAGGTCGATATGTACGAAGTCCTACAAAACATGCGTCGAAGTGCTCTGTGTGCCACGGTAACCAAGCGACGTTGATAGCTTAAGATTGATTCTGCGTCTGTGTCAGCTCCCCATCCATAGAGATATCTTATCAATTTGATCCATAATTTGCAGCAACATGAGCCGGGATAGGATATTCAAATTCGATAGTCAAACAATGAATTTTTTTGCTAAATTTTCACGGATTTTATTCGTAATATCGACTTATTGATACATTTATTGCAATTTTTCTTCATTTCATTCGTAAAATCGACTTTCATTGTTATTTAATTTATATAATAGGTACATTCAAAAAATATTGACGACATGCACATGCGCCGAAGGGTTTTATCATTCGTAGTGCTACGCAGTAGGGTGTCCTTCATTTTATTTTTAGTCTGTATTCTTAGTAATTGAATACTTTTTGTCCCGTATATAAATAAAAGCCAACTTCATAATGGTATAATCATCAGTGACATCTATTAATATTCAATAATTATTTCTTGGTAAAATGAAATCGTTCGAAAACCTTCGCCGTAGCGTCCCTGTTGTGCGATAAGTCCTTTTCGTGCCAAGATATCACCTGTACTATGCAAATACGTTATGAATTATTGAAAATGAATGATCCCAATCCATCCAACATACCCTAGAACTTAAAGAACATACCTACCTCTCTTGCCATCCGATCCGTGGAAAGTTCGAAGAGAAACGGAATACTGAGACGATATGGATTATTAATTTGATGAATTCGTTAACGAAGTTCCAATTGGGATACGGATATTTATCGATTTTCTGCGGAAAATTTCAGATGCGAGAATTATTAACTGAACTTCTAAATGTGAATATTAGAACGTTCATTAAATAAATTGAAAAACAAAATAGTTTCTATATATCATCAAACTTTCCGAAAAGCATAGTTGTGTTATAAATAGAAAGTTTTTGATAAGATTATTAAAACAGTTCAATACTATTAGAAATCTCCACAATGAGCCTTGATTTCTGATAATATTGTTTTATATATATATATATATATATATATATATATATATATATATACATATATATATATACTATATATATATACATATATATATATATATATATATATATATATATATATATATATATATATATATATATATATATATATATATATATATATATATACAGGGTGACCCAGAGCTACTTGATCGGTCCATATTTTTTTTGTCCTTGAAGATATCGATATGAAATTTTCAGAGAAAATATTATCTGACTGAGTCTATTTTTCAAAATTATTTTGAAGAAAATTGCATTTCCGGTTTTGGCGGAAGTGATATCAACTTTGTTATTTCAAATGGAATACCCTGTATTATTTTTGATTTTCAAATTTCTTATGTAATTTATAATAAAATTGTCATAAAATTTGCTATACCTATAATTTTTTTCGTAAAAATTTGACAGTTGCGTCTTCAACGAAAATAGGCTATAACTTCTTTGTTAATAGGTCTATTGGTATGCGGTTTGGATTTTTGTAACCTTGAAACAGTGTTTTATTCATTCCTTGTCAAAGTTTTCTATATTTCTAACTTATTACTTGATAAAATCTAGGGGGAATTTTGAAAATTTTAAACGTTAATAACTTTCTTATTCCTAATGGAATGCTATGTATATTTTTGCATTTTTGAATGTGCTATTCAATTACCTTTCGATTTGTATAACCATTCCCTATACCTAAAGTTAATAATAACAAAGATATTTCACAATTTTGTAATAATTTATATATCAATACACCTGAGAAATCGTCTAGCGTGTGATTTTGACGTATCCATAGATACCAATAATAAAAATTATTTAAAATCTAATTGTGTCACCTTTTCTAGTATTTTTTCAGTTAATAAAATGGATTTTACGCGACAAGAAATGATAAATATGGTTTACTGTATTGGAGATGCGGATCGACATGTTCTGCTGGCTAGTAGAATTTATAATCAAAAATATTCTGATTCTGATTCAACTACGTTTTGTGATTCTGTTATTGATAAGCATCGATTTCTTTCTGTATAACATTGAAATGTATAATTTGGAGTAACTGTTGGATTATGCGAATGTACTCCTCCTGACCAAAATGATAATGTCAAACTTGACATTGCAATTTGACATCAGTCTACTACAAACATATGTTGTTTATAAACAACAATAATTATTGAATATTAACGTCTTAGAATTACTATTTTTTCAATATCTTTTCGGATATCAGCATCAGGTGCTACAAACCTAATGAACAGAAAAGGTGACACATTTAAATTTTAAACAATTATCTTAATTGGTATCCATGGATACGTCAAAATCACACGCTAGACGATTTCTCAGGTGTATTGATATATAAATTATTACAAAATTGTGGAATATCTTTGTTACTATTAACTTTAGGTATAGGGAATGGTTATACAGATCGAAAGGTAATTGAATAGCAAATTTAATAATGCAAAAATATACATAGCATTCTATTAGAAATAAGAAAGTTATTAACGTTTGAAATTTGCCAACTTCACCCTAGATTTTATCAAGTAATAAATAAGAAATATGAAAAATTTTGACAATAAAATAATGTTTCAAGGTTACAAAAATCTAAACCGCATACCAATAGACCTACTAACAAAGAAGTTATAGCCTATTTTTGTTGAAGAAGCAACTGTCAAAATTTTACGAAAAAAATTAATAACTCGAAAACTGTTCAATTTAGGTATAAAGAATGTTATGACAATTTCATTTCAAATTACATTAGAAATTCGAAAATAAAAAAATATACATTTGAAATAACAAAGTTGATATCACTTCCGGCAAAACCTTAAGTGCAATTTTCTTCAAAATAACTTTGAAAAATAGACTCAGTCAGATAATATTTTCTCTAAAAATTTCATATCGATATCTTCAATGACAAAAAAGTTATGGACCGATTACGTAGCTCTGGGTCACCCTGTATATATATATATATATATATATATATATATATATATATATATATATATATATATATATTTATATATATATATATATAAATATATAAATATATAAATTATTAAATATAAATCATATATATAATATTAATATATATATATATATATATATATATATGTATATATATATATATATATATATATATATATATATATATATATATATATATATATATATATATATTATATATATATGTATTATATCGTATGTTTTCTCGGATGGTGGAATGAATCTGAGAAAGATTCCGGGGTTCAATCCGATTTTTTCGAATGTTTTGTTGGCGCTGAGAAGCACCTTTTGTTTCACGACGTTTCGCCAAAATCTCATTTGGCGTTTTCAAGTGCTGCTGTACGTCTAGTGACTCGAGTAGTTGTTGTCGAGTCACCAGACGTACAGCAGCACTTGAAAATGCCAAATGAGATTTTGGCGAAACGTCGTTAAACAAAAGGTGCTTTTCAGCGCATTTTTTTCTAACCCGACGAGCCACCATGTTGCCATTTGCAAAAAAATAGTAATAAAAGTTTCAAAATCAAACGTCGCATAGCTGAAACATTTTGATCGAAAACAGTAAAGTTGTATTTTAACATCCATTTCAAAACCGAAATCAGTTATTTGAGAGCATCCATAATTGGTAGTAAAATTTTGGCTTTGATCAACAAATTATTAGCAAGCGGTACTTTTCCTGAAGAATTAAAAATAGCCAGGGTTGTGCCAGTTTTTAAAAAGGGGAAAAGATGTGACTTGAATAACTATAGGCCTATATCTATTTCAACAAAATTCTCTCAAATAGTTGAAAAATTAATCAAAGCAAGAAAGGTCAATTTTATTGGAGAAACATTCAAACTTGATGAAAACAGTACGGTTTCCAAAAAAAAGCAGTTCTTCAACCGCAACAGTAGACTTAATTGAATTTGTGTTGAATGAAATGAATCAGAATAAATACATTGTAATTGTGTTTATTGACCTCAAAAAGGCGTTTGATACTGTGGATATACAGCTGCTATTGGATGAAATGGGTTTTCGTGGAGTATGTCAAAAGCTTCTGAAAACGTACTCTGTAAGAAGAAAACAGTATACTGTTGTGGATGGTACTGAAAGTGATGTCAAGGAGTTGCAGGTGGGAGTAGCCCAGGGATCTGTGTTGGGACCAATGATGTACTTGCTTTATGTTCACAGCTTAAAATACCTAAATTTAAAGTCAAAATATTTTATGTATGCTGATGATACGGCGATGGTCCTATCAGATACAAACATTGAAAATTTAAATCGTGATATAAACTGTGATATGCAAAATTACCTTCAATGGCTGTGTCATAATAAATTAAGTATGAATAGTGAAAACACTGTTTATATGATTATGAAGCAAAAAAACAAAAGTTACTGTGATCTAGATTTATCAATAAATAATGTAAAATTAAAAGAAGTTAAGATACATAGTATTAGATAATAAATTGACATGGAATAGTCATGTAAGTACTGTAGAATCTAAAATCTCTCCCATGATAGGTGCTATAAAAAGATGTTCGCAATTATTGGATATGCAAAGTAGATATTTACTGTATAATAGTTTTATAGAACCTTATATCACATATCTAATACCCTGCTGGGGAAACGCACCAAATTATGTAATCAATAAGCTACAAAGAACTCGAAACAAAGCAATTAAAAATATCTTTAGTATTGAACACAGAACATCAACAGAACATATATATATATAAAATAACTAAGATTCTTAATATACAGAACTTGAAAAAATTAGAACAAGTAAAATTAATATATGGCATAAAGAATTGTCAAATGAAAACTCAAACAAAATTAAAACAACAAATAGAATATCATAATTATTTGACAAGACAGCGAGACATTATCAGAAACGAATTTAGAAAAACAAATAAGACTCAGAATTCTCCTATTTACAGAAGCATCCAAGTATTTAATTCCATCCCCCTAAATATAATTAACATTGAAAACTATAAAAGATTGTGCCATCTCCTGAAGGAATTATTGAATTTGGAAAAGACTTTCCGTTTTATTATATTTGTTATTTTATTATTATTGTTATTAGATTGAATATACTCTGTGTTTTCTAGTTTTTCTAAATGTATTAGTAGGCCCTGGTACCAGTAATTTAATTTACTGTTTAAGGGTCAGCAAATAAAGAAATACTTTATTTATTTAAAAAGTGTCTATCACTAAAAAAAAGGCCTCTCAGTAGTTTCATTTGATTATTTTCATCTGTTTTCATTCTGACTGTTTAAATTGATTTACCCAGTCAACTATTATGATCTGAGTAGAGTACAATAATAGGAAAACTGAGATGAAACGATTGCATTAGGATCGTATCGTGAAAAGCGCCCCAGCACGTTCACTCCCGAGTTAATTATTATCGGAGCATTACAGTGGCGGCTCGTGAGGTGTTGGTTTAAGGAGGCTACAAGAGGTGTTAAAAAATACACCATAGGCGAAAATTTTTAGGATTTCAAGATCAACCGCCTTATAAGTTAAAGAATATCAAAGGAAAACAAGCACCCTAAAATATTAATTTCTTTGGGAAAAAAATTGTTTTCAATTTCGAGTGTCTACCTTGATCCGCGACACATATTTCTGGGATTTTTCGTGCCTTTCCAGAGAACGTGATAAAATTTTTAAATCGTCAAATCCTAAGCGGCCCCAAACAGAGAAATTTTCACTATTAAAAAGTATACACTGCCAACAAAATAATTTATTTTTCTCCTGTGATCCGGTTAGCCAAGCATGTCTCTCATAATTTCTGATATTAAAACCGCGATTCTGTTCTTTGTTACGCTGCACCAAATTGTTTAATTGCGGGGTAGGTCGCACTGTTTTTATTAAAACTTTATCGTTTTAACTTAGTGCACTAAAGTTATGGGATAACAAATATTCCACTAAATCACCATTGAAATTTTTAAAATTAATTTCAGTAACCGAACTCATTTTAAAAACAATACGCCAATAAAATAAATTAAAGCCGAAACTGTTTTCTTCGTCCACGACTAGTGACAACGACAATGTCCAACAGTCCATGTCGAACGAATTCACTCGATTTTACCCGAAAGCCTATAGTTGCGATTGGTCGACATTGTGTGAGAATTAATGTAGGTATCCTCTTTGAACCGAGCAGCTAGGTTCAATCGGTATTACCATTTACATGTGTTTTCCTTTTCTATTGCAATGAAGTATTCATTCGCAGTATTCGCACCGTTGTTTGCTTTTCTGTGGCATGGCATAATTGAATCGGTGATTGTTGAAAGGATACTAAGTCCAAAAATGAAAGTTTTGAGTAAATTGAAAAAATATGTTTAAAAGTTATTTATTTCATTTCATCGATACATGCAGTCAGCGTAATAAAAGTAAATGGGTGAGGAATCATTTATCTATAGAAAAATTATTATTATTTCCAATTTTTGTATTTTTTATTATTTTTTTAAAGGAAGGACTTAGTTCCATTCAACAATCAGTAAAACATAATTAAGTAGTTATGATTAAACTAATATACTTTATTGGAGAAATAACACATAGAAACGAACAATAATTCTTACAAACATACCAAATGATAAACAAGTATCTACTTATGAAGCAAAAACACGACAAATTATCCATCTTCAACCTCCTGTTCAGAGTTGAATGGAACTAAGTCCGCGACTTAGTACCTTTCAACTTTCTGTACGTACGTATTATTAGTGCTTCCTAGAATGGGACTTAATTCCTTTCAACACCAAACGGTCGGGGATATAATTTGGTATAGAAATCCATATCAAATACAATTTCAATGAAAAATGGACTTAGTACCCTCTCAACAATCACCGATTCAATTATTGGCATAATGAGCGTTAAAAATATACCTTTTCAAGCCTCTGCAGCGTTGCCACTATTGATATGAATTCTCGAAATGAATGAAATGCAGTAAGCAGTAAATGTTTATCGTAATTAATAAATTATATTATATAATGTAGGTTGAAAGGAAGGTAGGTGCATAAGATAATATGATTTTGATTAATATAAATATGCTGAATGCTGACTATTCAATATAATATAGTAGTGATACACGGATTATTATTGAGGAGGCGGCTTAGCCTCCATAGCCGCCTTCTCATAGCCGCCCCTGGAGCATTAATAGATGACGCGATCTGTTATTTTGCGCATTCCATTATGATTTTATTTTTTTCTGTCAGGTTCCAGAATGGAAAGATTAACGGTGTTCTGTCATCTATTTCATATTCTGTTTAATTTCGACCGACGATGACATGAGGGTCTGATGATTTTTCACGCCGCGGAGAGTCTGGAGCTCCATGAAATATTACTTCGAAGGTTTAATATGCATGCAAGGATTTAGACGTGTGGCAACTGGAAGAGATAAACTCGTATAAACCCCGTATTCACTGGACTGAATTTAATTGAAAAATCGTACTCGTAAACCCACATTTTTTGGTTATTTATTAGGAAATATGAACATATTTCCATATAACATAGTACCTTATGGAGACTTTCGAGCCCATGATTTTAGAATTGAAAACTAATATCTAGATAGAGATATGAAGAGTAATTGTGCAAGAGATTCAAAAATTTCAATCGTTTCACTCAACTAATAAAGTACCACGAGGTATCCTTTCGTGTTTCTTATTACTCAGATTGGAATATTAGTTTTGGCATATTTAAACAATGGTAAATAATAACAATTTACATATTATTTACCCCGAGGCGAAGCTAAAGGGGTTATAGTCTCACGACAAAAAGTTGGTAATTGGCCCGATTTTAAAAATTCCAACGGATATCGATAAAACACATATGATTTCTAATATTGAAGTTTCGCTTATCACTTGGTGAAACATGATTAAATACTGATATTTAAAATAAAAACACTTGGCTTTAAGTTTCACAAATATATTTGTGAAACTTAAAGCCAAGTGTTTTTATTTTAAATATCAGTACATATGATTTCATTAGGGAATTTGAATTCCCAATTTTTCCCAACGAAAAATAAAATATTATAGCGTTTTTTAGATAGGCATTACGACATGCGCATGCGCCAAGGTCGATAAGTACGAAGTCCTACAAAACATGCGTCGAACTGCTCTGTGTGCCACGGTAACCAAGCCACGTTGATAGCTTCAGCTTGATTCTGCGTCTGTGTCTGCTTCCCATCCATAGAGATATCTTATCAATTTGATTCATAATTTGCAGCAAAATGAGCCGGGATAGGATATTCAAATTCGACAGTCAAACAATGAATTTTTTTGCTAAATTTTCACGGATTTTATTCGTAATATCGACTTATTAATACATTTATTGCAATTTTTCTTCATTTCATTCGTAAAATCGACTTTCATTGTTATTTTTAATTTATATAATAGGTACAGTAAAAAAATATTGACGACATGCACATGCGCCGAGGGGTTTTATCATTCCTAGTGCTACGCAGTAGGGTGTCCTTCATTTTTATGTTTATTTAAAGAAATAACGCATGACGCACGTATCGGTGGAACTTCACCTTCTTCAGATGCTAATGGCAAACTAACTATGTTTCTCTGTTATATCGAAAACAAGAAATAAAGAGATGACAAATTGTGTAGAAGGGGTAAATAGAAGGATGTTTACAAAAAATTAGTAAAATAGGGAAAACCAGTTCGGAACTGCTAGTCAGGTAGTTCGGTGATTTTGAAAATATTGAGAAGGGGGATTGAGGTATGATCGATTTGGCTATTCAATAGGGCACCGGAATGCTTGTATTTATTTATCTGTAATGATTCTAAAAAATTAAGTTCAATTCCCTTACTTTCAGTATTTAATATTTTAAAATTGAAATTGAATGTTTGATTTTCTTAGATTAAATGGTTTGCATAATGTGAATCCGACTTCTGATTAACAAAGCTACGTTTGTGTTCTGAAATTCTAGTTTGAAAACTTCTGAAAGTTCTTCCAATGTGAATCTTATCACAAGCACCACATTATTTTTTATATAATTTCCTAAATTATTACCGGTACGATAAGCAATGTTAATATTGTGCTTAGATAAGAGATGTTTAAGTTTTCTACTTGAATTTCCGATGAAAGTGAGGCTGTTATATTTGATATTATTTTTAGTAAGGGGGTACCTACACCTGGCTAATCCCAATTTTGAACAACTTTTTATCTATCATATTGTCTATTATTATGGGATCATAATTATTATTCACGGCAATTTGTTTAATTATATTTTTCTCGATGTTTGAATTGGCGTTTGAGAGTGGAATATTTACTAAACGATGTAGCACACTATTGAAATCTGGCATTAGTTTTGAACTCAACTATTCTCATACAATGGAGACCGTTGAGCTCATGAACTCAATCATTGAAAACAAAGATTTGTTTGTTAGAGCGCAATGGGCTTGAATGATACAAAATTATTCATGATATTGAAAAAGTATATTCTTTTTCTTATTCTGCATAATGAAAAAAAAGAGCGAGTTGATTAATCTAAAGACTGCTTGGACATTCCACGTGGTTTGATTAGTTTGGTATATATTTGTGAAGTGAAATTGTTTTTTTCAATCCATATAAATATGGATAATCTAGTAGGGTAATTGTTTGGATACCTTGCTTTAAATGGAAAAGACAGATTTGCAACGAATGCATTTTTCTAACTGTGAATGATCTGTAAATGTGAAGTGGCTGTATTCATATAAAGATCCTCACCATATTGAGATCGGTTGGTAGTTTCTTATGGAGTCAAATTATTTGTCCAATTTAACCAAATGATAGTCTAGTAAACTACTTGTTTGAATACCTTGGTATTCAAATGGAGAAGGTGGATGTAATTTCTTTCTAACTAGAATAAAATGACCTGTAAATATGAAACGAATGTGTTCATACAAAGATCCTGACCATATTGAAATCGTGTGATATTTCCTTGTTAAGTCAAATTATTATCTTAATTCAATGAAATAAAGGTAGACTAGAAAATTACTCGTTAGGATCAGGACCGCATTAACCCTGTCCGAGCCCCTAGGCAACAACCCTGGCCGGGCCCCAGGTCTTTTCAAGTTTATAAAGGGATGTAAGTAATTTCCAGATGATCGGCTCCAGGTATCCTGTTGCTTCAAAGTCTACATCTTGGAAATTGACCCTTTCTAATACATCATTTTTAATGGCCATTATCGACAATGAATTCAAACGGTTCCGAGACATTGTTGAACGAACACACTTTATTAGTTATTCTGCTCGATACTAGATGGTTCTGTATGTATGAAGTATTTCATCAATTGACAACATGCGTCGAAAGAAAGCAATAATATTGTTGAGGAATTTCATACAAATTTTCATTCGATGAAATTTTTTTTCTTGGTGTGTGCTCGGGCCCCTAGTCGATGCGGGGCCCCTAGGCAGTTGTCTATTCTGCCTAGTGGTTAATCCGGCCCTGGTTAGGATACCTCATTATTGAACTGGAGAAGTTAGCTTCACAAATATAAATGATTTCTCACTAAAAATGATCTGCAAATATATTATGTTAAAATCTATATATATATATATATATATATATATATATATATATATATATATATATATATATATATATATATATATATATATATATATATAATACAAGCCGAAAAATTGAATCCAGTCTACAGCAAAAACCATATTTTTTAAATTTCTGAAATTTGGTGAGAAGTTAAGTCTGATCATGTAGATTCCCAATAAGACGGGGTTTTTTAAAATTCCGCCGTTAAGGGGTTGAAAAAGGGTAAAACGTGTTTTTTGATGTTTCTCGAACAATAATGGACTTAGCGATCTCGTGCTTCCACTAAAATGTTAAGTAAAATGAACTCTAGAAAGTATTTTCTCAGTTTTTTGAAATTCCATCATTTAGGGGTGCAAAAGGGGTAAGTCTGTTTTTTTTTTATATTGGCTATTTCCGGCAAAATAATCGACTTAGCGATTCCGTTCTTCCACTACAATGTTCCTTATAATTTTATTAAAAAACCATTTTCTGCATTTTTTGATCTTGTATCATTTAGGGGTTGAAAGAGGGTGAAATGTGTTTTTCGTATATTGGCTATTTTTGGCTGATTCTCGCAAAATAATGGACTTAGCGATCCCGCTCTTTCACGAAAATGTTAAGTAAAATTAACTCTAGAAAGTAGTTTCTCAGTTTTTTGAAATTCCATCATTTAGGGGTGCAAAAGGGGTAAGTTTGTTTTTTTTATTGGCTATTATTTATATTGAAAATTTTAATTTAATACATGTTAACAAATTGGATTTTTATACAAATAAACAAATGATTTGATAAATTTTATCCTTTTTTTAATTGTCTTCACCATGCTCGAAAACCATAAAGCGCCACGAGTACGTGTTTAAAAAAAAATTATTAAAATATGAATTTTCGCAATTACGAATATGAACTATATCTTAATAAATTCATACGTATACATATATGGATACGCGGGCGAAGCCGCGACGGGTCCCGCTAGTGTGTTAATATAATGATCAACTGAATCTTTGCTTTTTGAGATCGTTTGGTATTTTTTCTTTTAAGTTAAATTATTGTTTCAATATATCGAAAAAGAGGTAGTCTGTAAAGTACTTGTTGGAATACCATGTTAATCACATAGAGAAGGTAGCTTTGTGAATAAAAATCTTTTTTTACTGTAAATGATCTGCAAATGTTGAATGAAGAGTGTTTATACAAAAATCAACTGAATTTCCAGTATATTGAGATCGCGAAGAGGTTTTTGTGAAGTCAAATTATTGTTTTCATATATCGAAAAGGAGGTAGTCTTGTGAGGTACTCGTTGGAATACCTTGTTGATGACATAGAGAAGGTTGCTTTGTAAATGAAAATCTCTGCTTACTGCAAATGATTTGCAAATGTGGAACGAAATGTGTTCATACGAAAATCAACTGAATTTTCAGTATATTGGGATCGCTAAGAAGTTTCTGTGAAGTCAAATTATTGTTTTAATATATCGAAAAGGGGGTAGTTTTGTAAGGTACTCTTTGGAATACCTTGTTGATCACATAGAGAAGGTAGCTTTGTAAATGAAAATCTTTGCTTACTGCAAATGATCTGCAAATGTGGAATGAAATGTGTTCATACAAAAATCTTTAGTATATTGACGTACTCGTAGGAATACCTTGTTATTCAAATAGGGAAGGCATCATTGTGAATGAAAATCTTTTCTAACTCTAGAAGATAGCCAAAAACTGTTCTCACAATGATTGGCTAAATCTTCAGTGGACTGAGTTTGTTTGATAGTTTTTTTGTGTGAAGTCAAATCATTGTAATAAATCAAAATGATGATAGTCTGGTGTGGTTTCGATGCCTTGTTATTCAAATTAAGATGGTAGCTTTGCAAATGTACATGATCTTTCACCATAAATGAATTACAAATATGAATACTATGTTCATGAAGAAATTAACTGAATTTTCACCATACTGCTTATACCGTTTTGGCATTTTTTTGGGTGGATGAAGTTAAGAAAAACTGAGATTCAGGATCTTCTCTGAAGTGAACAGTCTTGTTCTGCTTAATATGTATCATTTCACTAATGTTACGCTTGTGAGAATATTTTTCCTTGTCCATGATTTCAACCTTCTTTAAATGTGTGTGTTTTTAGGGCTGATTGCTGTTGTAATGCGTATGCTTAGAGTCAGTTTTATGTTGTCTCATTCTCTCTTTCAAATATTGTCTTGTTTGTCCTATGAAGCTTCTACCACAGTGAAGACAAGGAATTCTGTGAATCGTGTGATAGTAGGTCATTAGGTGTTTTTTGTTTTGAATTCGTATAAAAGAACTTAGTTGTTCTTCAAACAAGATGTTTTTAAAATTTATCAACTGAGTATGAGTTTGTTACATTTGCCAATCCATGTACAGTTTTGTGATATAAATTGTTCATTTAAGTCTCGGAAAAGATGCAAGTTGAAACGTCGGCATTGTTCATAAATTTATAATAAACAATCGCAGTCCAGAAAGCTGTTTATTATCTTGATATTGAATCAAATTTGTGTTCTAATCTTAATCTCCAATCGATTATATGGATTATTTATGGTTGATTAGTAATTTCCGACTATATAGAATAGTCGCCGACGACCAAATAGTAGTGGAACAGGATTACGAGGACCTGGAATACATGACGAGAAAATTAATTGAAGAGTATAAAAAGTGGGGATTGGAAGTAAACCTAAACAAAACGAAGACAGGATTCAGTCCTCAACAACTGACAACGCATCAAAGTCTTCTATGAATATAAATATCTAGGTCTCAAAATAGCATCAGATGGAAAACTAGACGATGCCATTAAAGATCTCTCAAAAACACTCTGGAAAAGAGCAATATCACTGATGAATGGGGTTCAGAGGGATAAAAACATCTCAAATAATAAAAGGCTCATATACAATGTTAACGTTGAAAGTATTATAACATATGGTTCAGAAGTTTGGCAAATCAAAGAGAGAATTGAAAGGATGTTGTGTGCTACAGAGATTGATTATTGGAGAAGGGCTGCAGGAAGATCAAGGAGAGAAAGAGTCACCAACCAGAAATTTAGAGATAAAATGGAAGTGGAACATACTATAGTCGATGACATTCGAACAAAACAACTAGCATGGTACGGACAGAGGATGGAGGAGAGCAGACTACCTGAACAAGTGCTAACATGGAACCCAGCTGGAAGAAGGCGATGAGGAAGGTCAAGAGAGAGCTGGAGAGAAGGAATCAATAGCGAAATCAGAGATAGAGGCCTGAATGAAAACCTATGGGACAACAGAGACGAATGGAGATTGGGTATCGGAAGACGTGGAACGTTGTAACACCAATGAATATATATAGTGATATCGTCATAATGTCAACCTAGTTTTTGAATATTTAAAAAGCTTTTGGTTTATTTTTTCCGCTTGCCTTCTTCCATCTCTATAACAGAAGTTTTTCATCATGTTGATATTCTGTTAACCCTAACATCCGTGTTCGATGACTTTGTTGTCTTGATGAAAACTCCCGATCTGCTGCTCACTAATATAACCTAAATTACTGTCAACGAAAAAAATTTCGTTACTGCACAGAAACTACATTTTCCGGTGGTTAAAAGAATCCATTTTTTGTTGTACATTTTCAGCTTATTTTGTACTGAAAATATAATTTGGATTATTTACATTGTCAGAACTTAGTAATAATACAAAAGCTTTACGTTCAACCAAGGCCATCGTTGTTGTGAAGGCGTAACATTGTTATAACTACATTTATTTTTATTTTGTTCCAGCACGATGAGGATGATACTACGGTTTTGTCTATTCTTGGGTGAGGCTTTCACAAATTGTTTTGTTATTCCTATTTATTTCTTTGTATTAAGGTAGCAGCAGAATCGAGGTCATTTTGAATAAATAATCATTCCAGATTGATGTTATGTGACAATAAGAATCAAATCTCTCAAAACTTGAAAAGGATAACATAATATAATTATACACAAGTAAATTTAACCTCACGGCTTAAATATTATATTGTCAGGAGTTATTGCCTTCGCGGCTTTCATAGAACGTAATAACATCTAGCAGTATATTATCTACCCCGTGGGGTTAAACTTACTTGTGCAAGCAAAGTAGTGTATTGTGTATCATAATTAAAGCATATAATTATCGGTTAATATCTTCGGGGGTTGAAGATAATTAAACTTTCGAAGTAACATGCGTTATAATGTACATTGAAACGTTCATATTCTCTCTTGTACGATGATACTGCAGCATATATTAAACTTAGTAGCAGTTGATCTATAAGATCCATTGATTTTATACAAAAACAATAGTTAGTAGCAACAATTTACATGTTTATTAGACAAAATACGCATGACGTAGGTTTCGTTGGAACTTCACCTTCTTCAGATTCTTTAGATACTGAGAAGCGGCAGTGATGTAAAGCTTTGCCTCTCTCACTCCAATTGAACTAATTAATTTGGCAAGGAATGTTCAAGAAAAGTGCCGCCTGTATGTAAGACGTGACAATAAAAGCGTGATTTCTCTTTCTCCCTCTTTTTTCCGTTCTCTCATCCCTTCTCTTTCTGATTCCACAACTGAAAATAATGCGAGACTAAAAACACGACAATAAAAGCGTGATTTCTCTTTCCCCCTCTTTCTTTCCGTTCTCTCATCCCTTAATTTTTTGATTCCGTACTGCACGGTGTTCCCGTCGTTCGAGAGTTACCACGCAGGCGAAGCACAATGACATCGCGTCAACGAGTTCCCGCCTCGCTCGATGCGAGGTTAAGACAAGTCGCGTACCGTTCGACAGAGGCAGGGACGGGCTTAGCGCTCATCGGGATTCAGGGATCTATATTTTCATCGATCAATTTTTTTCACGGATCTATTTAATAGGCGATGGAGCCTCTCACTAGTATAATAATACTATTTAATAATAATAATACCATCTATTGACAAAATTGCTACAACATTATTACACATAATAATAAAGCAACAAAAGGTCAGCCGTCAAGAAAAAAAAATCTTTAGTTAACTCTATCAGTCTTGTGTTCCCTACAGTAGTCCCAGTATTCATCAATACTGTAAGGTTCGCATTGCAACAGAAACAGGCGTGTTTCGGCTTTAAATTTATTAAGGCTCGATATTTTCATCATAGAAAGAGGCAGCGAATTAAAAAATTTTAGACACATATATTGTGTATTTTTTTGGGACAGGTTCAGTGTCCTCAGAGGATATAGATATGCTGCTGTTTTTCTTGTGTTGTTCTTATTTTTAAACTCTTCAAAATATTGTTGATTTTTATGGAGAAAAACAAGGCAGCCATTAATATAAAGACCAACGATCGTTAACAGGTCATTCTGTTTGAATAATCCTCTACAAGAGTCTCTATATCGCAGATGCAGCATTGTTCTCAACGCTAATTTCTGAGTGATGAAGATTCTTCTGGCATATGATAGCACTGATTGGAAGTTTGCATGGTAAATTATTTTTATAACATCAAGATTTACATGATGTTTTAGAACATTAAGACTGTAGATTATTGAGCATAGTTTCTTGTTAAGCTCATAAACATGCTTATTCCATTCGAGTTGAGAGTCTAGATGAAGCCCAAGGAACTTAGTAGAGTCCTTTATATCAAAAGTTAAATTTCCATGGCAGAAATTGTCTGGAATATCAATATTTGATCTGTTGGTGGTAAAACAAGACACTCGGTTTTTTGTTTGTTTAGTACCAACTTGTTGTCATCACACCAAATCACTGCCATATTTATAGCATCATTTGTGTCTTGTAGCACATTGCTCATGTCACCTGCCCTTACCAATAGGTTAGAATCATCTGCATATATGACACTATCACAAACCTCAGACATAAAATTGGGAAAATCATTAATATAAATGATAAACAGTAAGGGTCCGAGTATGCTTCCCTGGGGAACACCCAGATTAATGGTTTTTTCTGAAGAAGTAATATTATTTCCATCAATTGTTATCATTACTCTTTGACTTCTATTTGTCAGATAACTTTTTAAGAGCTTTAGTTGATTGTCTCTTATCCCATATAATTCTAGTTTCTTAAGTAGTATATACTCATGAATTCATGTAAAAGCAACGCGCAAGCTGTATTCTTTCTTTAACTTCCTCCTTCTGCCACGACATATAAGTACATGAAATTCTTGTGCAAGCACGTGGTGTATACTTACATCATAAATTCGTTTTACTCGTAAATAAACAAGTTTATGTTCGGTTTTCATTTCAAATTGTGTTTCTTCTATTTTATCCGAAAGGACTTCGTTCCTACCTGGTGTCCCATGACACCGTTTTTTTTTTCATTCACTACGATAATGAGAAGAGGTACGAGAATGGTAATGACGTTCAAGTTGTGTTTTCTTTCTGTTCTACTCTTATAGCCCTATAACTCAACAACGATATCAAAATACGTAAACGTTTTGCCAAGTTGACGTACAGTATTTCTGTACTTCAATTAACGACTCGAGCTAGGTTTAATCTTCCATTCTGTATATAAAGTGGCAAGTTGGAGTATTACAATGAAAAGGAGCAGTATTTAGTCCTACTACACGTTTGCTTTTCTTGTTTTCGCATTCTAACGTCGTCTGACTTATGGGGCGAGACTTTAAATACAAACTAATTCAGGAGATGGCAAGGCCATTTAATCAGATAAAGAGGAAATAGTCTGTTTCTAGTGGTGTCTAGTCGGGGATTCATTTAAGTTTGGGAGTTGCTACCCATCCCACATATTCATTCTATTCCACTCCAATAAAAATTGTTAATGAACATTTTGAAATAAATTGATTGTCGAAATAGAATTTTATCAGTGAACTGAATACAAAAATTTTGTTATCAGTGTTGATATAGATTTCATTAGGAAAAACGATAACAACAAGAATTGAATAGTGGGATGAAATGTAAGTTATCTTTCGAGCAAACTTATACAAACTACATCAAAGGTTGTGTATATTCAGCAGGGAGGAAATAAATTTTAATCTATTTTATGTTTTCATGTCATCACACCCGTTTTTGAGAATCTTTAAATTTTTGATTTTGTGTTCTTTAAATTTTGCGCCGAAGAGTTGTTTGCAGATTTTAATTCCTTACATGGATATTCGGAGTTAGGGTATGACAAGAATCACTTATATTCATTTGATGTTACATTTGTCTATGAAAGCATAATTGAATAGAATATTTTTTAATATATATTTTGCAAAGTATCCAATTACTGAAGAACTGCAGGTAGTACTCTGAATTGTCAATAACTTGAATATTTCGAAAGGTAAATTCAAAAAATGCAAACATTATTGAATTTGTTATTTGATTCAAATTTTACTACATTTTCTGACCATTGCTTATGTGATATGTATTTTTTGTAATCCCATACTGTTATTTTGATTTAACGGTATTCAGATGACAATTGAAAAGTCAGTGTTAACGGCCGCCGGCCGTTATAATTTCATAACGGCCGGCGGCCGTTAAGAAATCACTTGTTCAAATATTTATTTCAAAACATCATTCTGCTTACAATAACAACATTGAAATCTTGGTCCACAGCGAGTTGGGAGAATAAACCTCTGATTTTCATTTCGCATAGGCTAATAATACATCTTCATTAACCACCTTTACATTCTTGCTTTTACGCCACATTTCAAAATTTTCATATTCTTTTTGATATCGCTCTTGAGTTATTTTCGGCAGTTAATCAACACTCGCTGTACTGCACATGATTCTCCCAATATTTCTAAAGGAATTTGATTTTGTTCCTCAATTTCATCAATTTCATCCATGGTCGTCGTTAAAGCGAACTTGAGAACACAAAAAACTGACGTTGTTTTTCAAACTGTTCAAAACTGTTCGCATGACAACAGAGTGCACGACGTTGGGATTTTTTTTTTAGAATTGCGAGCGTACGGGTTTTTTCTTTCTTCGGAATCAAATATAATCTTTCAACGGGATTACGAAAATTTTTTAACGAAACACGGCCGATACGCAAATAACGGATTCGGTTAGTTATAATCCTCGGCTGCGCCTCGGATTACAATATCCAACCTCATCCGTTATTTGCTACATATCGGCCTTGTTACGTTAATAGCTATTGTAGCCATAATATATCACAATTGAATACTAAATTGATTAATTCTCTACTATACAATCGTTCATAATTATCCAAATATCGTATAATTTATTTCACTATGTAATTTCAAATAAACTCTCGATATCAAATAGAAAACATTAAATACCAGATGATGTTTTATGAAGATCTGAATATTCAAAAGATGTTTACAATATACAAAGAGTATATATGTCTAAAATATCAGGTGACGTGTAATTTGTATTCGTATTTGTACTATGGGTCGCTATGCTATAGCCTATTTTTGAATTTATATGGAACTTCATATGTTCTCTCGTAAGCAAATATGAAAAAATAGAATACATAATGTCTCACGATTTTCGGAATTTACAAATAATTTTATTCCAAAGACGTTTAAAGGAAACGAAGGAATTACATTTTTAAAATGTCAGGTGATGTGTGATCTGTATTTGTGCAGTGAGTTGCTATACTACAGCTTATTTTTGAGTTCAAATGTTTCCTCTATAAAAACCATAAAAAATAAACAAAATTCTACATTGATCGAAAAACAGACTCTACTATAGCAACCTACTGAATAACTACAAATTCCCTAACATATTAGAAATTCGAATTCTATGTATCTGCCAAAAGTCTTAGAATTACCTGGAATGTTTTATAATCTCATGAAGTAACATGTGGTAATCACTCGAGCAACTATGTCATCTTCTAAATGATATACTTGCCAACACGTCATCACTCACAAATTATTTAGTTATCTCTTTCTACTAACCTAACTATATCAGTGTATTCTGTTTATATTTCAATTTTAACTAGTCCATTATACTTGCTAAAGATGGACTTACGTCTGATATTTATCCTCTGAATAAATTTATCATTACAATATATTTTATGATACTAAATTTACTTATCAATGGACAGTGGGTATATTCATAATATGTGAATAATATATAGTTGGAGTGAGTTTAAGGTGATATTTCATTCTTTCTGATCAATTAACCAAGACATTGTATTGAATATTTAATCGGATGAATCATTTCTTATTGTCGATTTCGGAAAACTTTGAAAATAGCCCATAGAAGTTACAATATATCGGTAGATAATTCACAATGTAAGGTCTCATAGGTCTTCCCATTTAACCACCATATATTATGTAATAAATATGTAGGTGACTACATATTTACAAATAATTTCTAACATGCCTTAGTAGCTTGACCAATAATGTATGTGAAGAAATATTTCAAGATCATTCTCTTCAAGACATCTGATTTTTAAAAAACATTTGAACACGTGTTACAGACCTATGACAATGAAAACTGTTTCATTACTTTGTCCTTATTTCCTGGCTAGGATCATCAGGATGAAAAAAGATGTTCTAGGTCTATTGTCACTAAACATGACATACTACACATCTAGCCTCCTGATTCCTATTACTTCTGATTCCGTTTTGAGAAAAAAGTAAGGAAATGAATTATAGTTAAACGGAGACAAAATACGCTATAATAACAAACCGAACTAAAGAAAAGAAAATAATTTATTTTATTGTGAAAAGGCGTTAGGTGCTTGATATCGAATCTTAGGAATATTTCAATGTTTACAACTTATAAAAATGGTATTATTATAAAAATTAATTAAAAAACTCTATCGCAGCGAGCTGCATTAGAAGAGCAGGTTTTCATAACGTATTCAGTTTAATAAAAAATTTATTCATTAAATTATGATTTTTTTTCCAAATTCAAGAAAAATGCGCCCTCTAATGTGTGAACAATATCTATTTCCTCCCCGGGGGATCAACCCCCCAACCAATTCGTACCAAAACCAATCACATCCAAGGTATCATATGAAACTACGTACTTACAAACTTTCAACCCTATTTCTATAAAACTGCGCCCTTCATCGTGTAAACAAGATATATTTCCCCCTCCGGGGGGAGCAACGTTCCGACCAATTCATATAGAAATAAAAACCATCTAAGATATCTCACAAAACTACCTACCTACAAAGTTTGGTACCAAAATTGCGCCTCCTATCGTGTAAGCAAGATTTATTTCCCTGGAGAGTCAACCCCCAACCAATTCGCATTAAAACCTGCCCCATTCAAAATATCATACGAAACTATCTACTCACAAACTTTCATTCTTATTGCTTCGATATTACGCCCTTTATCATGTAAACAAGATTTATTTCTTCCCTCAGGAGGTCAATCCCCCAACCAATTCGAACCAAAACCAATCCCATCCAAGATATCATACGAAGATACAAACTTTCAACTCTATTGCTTCAAAATTGCGAGCTTAATCGTGCAAACAAGATTTAATTTCCCCCTGGGGGACCAACCCCCCAACCAATTCGAACCAAAAACAATTTCATTCAATATATCATGCGAAACTACCTATTTACAAACTTTCAACCCTATTGCTTCAAAATTGCGCCCGTTATCGTGTAAACAACGCTAAAATACATAAGCACATACATACCAATATACAGGGTCGCTGATATGTATGGAAACGGTCGATTATTTACTAAAGTAAGATACCTAGCGAAAACTGTTAGAATACAAAAGTTATAGGGTTTTTCAAAATCTATCACACTAAATGAAAATTAAGTATACAGGGTCAGTCAAAAAGTACTGTAAAATAAAATTGCTCTTTCTTTAATAGAACACTCTATATATTATACCATATTTCAATTCTGCTTGAAATTCTGAACAAAATTTACATAGCACATCATTTCCTAAATTCAACCGTTTTCGAGATATCGAATTTTGAAAATAACCTTTTACTACTCTCTAATTTATTGAAGAAAAAGCACGAAATGATGGATATTCATTATAGAAGTCACACAAAGTGGAGTATGTGGATATGATTACAATTTAATTATATATTTACAGGAAATAAAAAAGCATTATTGATAAAAATGCAGAAAATAAGTTGTAATAAACAACAAATTCTATTTAATAAGGTGCTCAAAGTGTTTACCATTTACCTCTGGACGGTAAATGTAGTCTACAAAAATAGGCCGCCAATTATCTAAGAGTTGAAAGAAAGAATGAGGCATGAAATTTCTACCATTCCTCCTCACATGATTTTAAATTCACTACAAAACTTTGTTCAGCCAGTTCAATACTGTCAGGAAGTAGGTAAATGGTAAACACTTTGAGCACCTGATCAAATAGAATTTGTTGTTTATTACAACTTGTTTCCTGCATTTTTATCAACCCTGAACAATTATGCTTTTTTATTTCGTGTGAAAATAGAATTAAATTGTAATCATATCTACATACTGTGACTTTGTGTGACTTCCATAATGAATATCCATCATTTCGTGCTTGTTCTTCAATAAATTAGAGAGTAGTAAAAGGTTATTTTCAAAATTCGATATCTCGAAAACGGTTGAATTAAGGAAATGATGTGCTATGTAAATTTTGTTCAGAATTTTGAGCAGAATTGAAATATGGTATAATATATAGGGTGTTCTATTAAAAGCAATTTTATTTCTTCAGCACTTTTTGACTGACCCTGTATACTTAATTTTTATTTAGTGTGATAGATTTTAAAAAACCCTATAACTTTTGTATCTTAACATTTTTCGTTAGGTATCTTACTTTACTAAATAATCGACCGTTTACATACATTTCAGTGACCCTATATATATATATATATATATATATATATATATATATATATATATATATATATAGGGTCACTGATATTGTATGGAAACGGTCGATTATTTAGTAAAGTAAGATACCTAGCGAAAATGTTAAGAGACAAACGTTATAGGGTTTTTTAAAAATCTATTCACACTAAATAAAATTAAGTATACAGGGTCAGTCAAAAAGTGCTGAGAATATAATTGCTTTTAATAGAACACCTATATATATATATATATTATATATATATATATATATACAATATAGTATCATATATATATATATATAATATAAATATAAATATATAAATATTAATAAATATATATATATATTGATATATATATATATATATATATATATATATATATATATATATATATATATATATATATATATATATATATATATAGAAAGATATATGAAATTGAGTTTTTGGTGCCAAGCATCATGAAAAATCACGATAAAATAGGATATTTTCAATTTTCAGTTCTGCTAGTAATAGTATTTTTTCAGTTGTTTTAAAATATCATTCGTTATGTTGCACTGTTATCAGTTGAGCATTTTTCACGTACCTAAAGGAAGTAACGAATTCGATAGCTGACTCCCGAACAGTCTAATAAAAAAAGGACGGAAGGAAATGGAGACTAGAGAACTCGGGACGAAACGGAGACTCATTATGTCGTTCCCGTCTTTTGAGTTCATTTGCTGCCATTTCAACTCTGGAGCTCCGAGTAAACGTGATAATTCAGAAAAACGAATAAAATTGACTAGAAAATATTCTACGTTTGTTTGATAGGTAGCTGGGACTCGAAACCTTTTTGAACTTAATTCTCTTTCCGTCCACGAGCTGGGGTGGGTAATTCTGAAAATGGCGACAGCTATGGAATATCGATTAAATATCGACATTACCATAATAATATCAGTCGGGTGAATTATTATGGTAACTTAGAAAAATTCATTATATTATCTTTAGAGAAATATAACGAATTAGTTATTTATGTACCAAGTGCGTTATATAGATCCTAACGCCCGATGGGCGTTAGGATTTAGTAACGCACGTGGTGCATACAAGATTTAATTTTTCACGAAAAAATTATTTTATTATAATGAAAAAACGATTTTAAAATCGGTTCATTGCTCCTATACTTACATTTTCCCTCTCATAGTAGGCATGTCCTAGGGCATAATGAGTGTTTTTATAGCAACCTTATCCAAGGTGAAATAAACATATAATTTTCAAGTGAAAAATAAAAATTTATTAAATTATCTCTAGAGACATATAACGAATAAAGCTATAGTAAGCTATTCTATCTTACTGTTTGATTTGGGCCGTAAATATATCAGAATATTTGATGAATGTCCTGAGATTATTACTGCAACTTCCTGAAATTTATTATCTCTTTGTTCAATTTACTCATATAGTTGTTGAATTTTTTCTAGTCAAAGTTTCCTGAGAAATAATAACACTAGAAATTGAAAAAAACAGAAAGGGGTAGGAATGATTTTTAATTCGATAGCATACTATCTGTGCCACGATTTTAGGGGTTTTATAGATATCTGAAACATAAACAGGATAGCGAGAAAGTATGACAACAAGATATATTTTTGAGACGATTAAACGTATAATCATCAAATTTCTCTCAGAGATGAATTGTTTGAAGAGATGTTATTAAGTGGCCTTCAAGATCTCCCGACTTGACTCCACTTTATATCAGACATACTGATTAAAAATTCTCAAATGCCTTGAGAAAAAAACAATTTTTCCATAAATGATAAACAATTTTATTCGAAGCATCAAATACAGATTGTATAATTGCTAAGACACAGGTGACCAACATTTAGAGTTCCTGTTATAAGGAAACTGTTAATATCTTTGTAAGTTAGTAAGAATTGAAAAATTACATATTGTATGTCTTTGAAAATTGTTTCTCTTTCTTCTCAGTAATGTGGTACGTATTCCATATTTTTGAAAAGAGAACGAAGTCAGCTTTTCTACGATATATCACTCGACCTACGGTGTTATTTGAAAAAATTCAAAATGGCGGCGGTACACTGAACGATGACGTCACTTAAGTTTGAAGGGACCTCTGGAAAACGAAAAATACAATCCTGTGCATAACCATAAAATTTGATAATTATACGTTTAATCGTTCCAAAGAAAATACCTTGTACCAGACTTTCTCGCTACCCAGATATGATATTAGGTATCGAATAAATGTCCTAGTTTTTACTTCAGTTTATAGTCAGCCTCATTTAGCACGTAGAAATGTGTGTTTATTAATTTATTCATACATTATGAATTTTCATATACAATGATATAAATATATACCTATATATATATATATATATATATATATATATATATATATATATATATATATATATATATATATATATATATATATATATATATATATATATATAATAGGTAGAATTTCTTGTGCTATATTTTATATATTCAAGGTGTAGTTTTCTTAGGTTTAGAGCACAGTAAAACTTCAGGTATTCAGATTTATTAATCAATCTACATATGTTTCGGCGTGTTGTGCCTTTTTCAAGATTTAACAATGGTTGGGACATTTACATCTAAAATATATTTTAAAATCAGTCACAATTTCTTCACTATGTTTACATTAACTTACTATTTATCAGCAGTCTACACATTTCATCAATTCATTTTGAACAACGCTATACACTACATTGGGTCTGTCATTTTTAATTTGCTTTGTTTTTGTTTTTTTGATTATATAGTGTTTCTAATTTATTACCTGAGGTGTCATCTGTGCGCTTGTAGAGTAAATAAATGTGGTATTGGAAGTTATTATTTCTTTCGATTATGTTTTATGTTTATATACACAGATGTCGTCTTTATATATGTTTTATCTTATATATGGATATAATGTTAAAATTTTTTTATATATATATATATATATATATATATATATATATATATAAATATATATATATATATATATATATATATATATATATAGAATATATATATTATATATTATATATATATATATATATATATATATATATATATATACCAGATGTAAATGAGTCATGGGCTACCCCTATAACTTCTTGACGGGTTCTTGGATTTTATTGAAATTTGGATGGTTTATCTCGGACATAATTTAAAATTTTTTCCTATATCAAAATAATATGGCCGACTTCCGGTTTCGCAAACAGGGTAGGTTACAGGAGCAAAGTGTGTTAACGAAAATAAGAGTATTAATAATTACTTCGATATTTAGAAATTGGAAAAACCGAAATGTTAATCATTCTGAAGGAATTTGAAAGAGTTGTTTAATATACTGGGTGGTCCATGTATATTACTATTTAAAAAACTTAGTTTTGGTTCGACAAAGAACTTAATCGTTAACAAACTTCAAGTAAATGAATATTTAGAAAAATTGTCACTTTGGGCGATATTCTAAGTTTAATCATTATTTATGATTTAGATGACGTCGCAGCCATCTACGATAAGAAAAATGAAATAAAAATCAAAATTGAAACATCGCTAGAATTGACATTTGACACAAGAAATGTATGTATTTGAAGCCTCAGAATTAAACTATGTGAAAATATATAGTGTTCCATTTGAATTTTCAATTTTTGTATCATTTTCAGTGAAACCGGAAGTCAGACCTATTGATTTCGTATGTCAAAAAATTCAAAATTATGTCCGAGATAAACCACCACATATATATATATATATATATATATATATATATATAAATATATATATACATATATATATATATATATATATATATATATATATATATATATATATATATATATATATATATATATATATATATATATATAATTTTGGTTTTCAACACTAAGAATTACTTTTTAAAAAAAAACAATTTATTCAATATGAAGTTTACAAGATGGAAGTTACTTAATTAATCTTCTGGTTCTATGTTAGTGAGGGCTTATATAGGCAGGCAGCGATGAATCAGCACAAGGTTACGATTGACGTCATTAAAATGGATAAGCTGTACTTTGACTACATAACTCCTCCCCATTTAAAGAAAGTTCGTTACCCTTAATTTTAAGGTGACGAATCTTCAAGAAAATTCTATAAAAATTTATAAGCACTACAATGATAATAAAAATTACAAATACAATTGTTATAAAGCTTGTAGTTGTAGGATGTGGAGCCCATTGGTATAAGTCGTCCAGATTGGGGGTGTCTTCTTCTTGGATATTCTTCAAATTTGTTGCATAGGTCCAATTCTCTTCTAGTGGCGCAAGATAGACCAGAGCATATGTGTTGAAAACTTCTCGTGGTGTATTCTCTTGAATCCATCAGTAATTATTCAGTCTGAAGTATTCTGAGACAATTCTATTGCGATAATGAACCACTTTCGCATTCTTCGTGTATCATTTCATTGTCAATGGAAATGATATTTCCATTTTCTATTTCGAATAAATCTTCTGGAGGCTCAACCGAACTGCGATTGCAATGTTCTCGTAGGGTTTTCTGAATCATTAGGACACATTCAAGGGTTTTCTTCAGATATTTTTGTTTAAAGATGTAGAAGTCTTCGACTTGTTGAATGACCTCGGTATTCCATACAATGTTTTCGTTGCGTGTTAACCCATAGGAATTAAGGTTAGGAATTCTTGTATTTTGGAAAGGTACGTTATATTATAATCAGGTCATATTAATAATAATTAAAGATTGGGATGGTTATGTTAAATAATATTGAAACCCTTAATAAAAACCTTTGTTGCGCAGACAGCATAATAGTCTGTTAGATGAAAGAATGGTAAAATTTTTATTTATTACTTCATTAAATTTCGAAAGAGGCAGAATATTTTTCTGCTTAAGGTGCAAACGTGCATAATTAATGGCATTTTCAATTTCCGATAATATTATTGCTATCTCGTGTGAATGGAGAATTATTAGATTAAGTTTTAAACTTAAATCTTTAACTACTTTTAACTGTTTCGTTTTTTAATTCAAAAAAATTGAAGGATACACGGGTCGTCTGAAAATTAGGTTAAGTAATTTGTGTCTTCTTTATTTTATTCGATTTCTATGATAGAAATGTTTGCTTTGAGGATTTCTGATCCTAATGTCTGTAATAATGTTTCTAGACTTTTTCTTGTAAGGTTTTTTAAATTTGGATTGACATTTTTGTTTTAAATGAACAACTTCATTTTTATGAAAGTCTTTTTGACTTCGTCGCTTTTCAATGAATTTTCCAATATTTGCTGCGTTTTTGTCTCTGGCAGCATTTATTACTTGCAATATACTTTTCAAGGTTTCACGATTTGTCTGTACATAATTTGAAACTGAAACTGTTTCATGCGATGTTTTATCTGAAGGAATAGTTACATCCGAGGTTACATCTGAATCTAGGTCATTTGTTTTTATGTATGGAGATAACGAATTAATCTCGTCTTCTAAGATATTAATTTCGCTGGAAACAATAGAGTGGTCTATGTTACATACTCGTACATTGTTGCAATCTCGAGATGATGCATTATCGCTTATCTTAAGTGCATACTTTCGTT